>CM037853.1:133633835-133662998 GCA_021234595.1 Delia radicum
TGTATATCATCTGCATATATATGCGCCTTACAAAAGAGAGTACGTTTGTGATATCGTTAATATAAATTGAGAAAAGTAACGGCCCCAATATGGAGCCCTGAGGCACCCCTCGGTCTACAGCTATTTTATGTGAAACGCTATTATCCAGGTGCACAAATTGCTCTCGATTATGCAAAAATGAAAACATAAGTTTACAAGCAGAAGTCTCGAATTTGAATTGGTGATACAGTTTTCGCAAAAGATTCTCATGGCAAGTAGAATTAAAAGCTTTTCTAAATCAAGAAAAACTGTTATCGCACTAAGCCCTTTATCAAGGTATCCCCTAATGGATTCTACCACATTCAGTATTAAGACATCAAGTAACATTTATTTGACCTGTCATAACTTTTTATGTCCCAAAATACCAACCCACACCAAGATTTATTGTTTTTTAATAATTATTTTTTTAAAAGTCTATTTTATTAAAAATTTTAAGTATATATTAGTGTCTAAACGTTAAATAAATAGAAGGCCAATGCTCTACTCTTTTATTTAAGATAAAAACAATCAGATGTTTAAATGACAAGCTATGACTGGTCAAATTATATTACTAATTGTCTTAAAAATAAGATTTCAACGGATTCGACATTGGATTTGTAAAAACAAGTTTTTCTGTGTGGCGGCCTTCGTCCGCTCTTATGGTTTTTTTTCCTCCGTAGAACGCGGCAGGCGGCTACGCGAAATAAAGTTTTTTCTGAGTGCGACCCAAAAAAAATAAAATTGAAGCAATTTTTTAAGTTTCCTTAAAACTCCTTTGTTTGATTTCATGAATCAGACTTGACATTTAAGGTCTTATAACATTTAAAAAAAAAAAAATTATGATTTTGGGCAATAATAATAATATTTTGGCCAAACAAAAACAGTCATAGCGCCTAACAAAAAATATTAATAATGTTAAAAAAAAAAAATAATTTTTGAAAATGAAACTCCCACAGCAAATGCAATAACACCGAACAAGAAAATAAAATGAAATAAGTCCCACGCTAAGTTTTGTTGGGACTTATTTCATTTCGGAATTATTGCATTATGAAATAACACCTAATAACAAAAATGAAATAACTTCTAAAAAAATTGAAATAACTGCAAAAGAACTGGGTATTATTTCATTTGAAATTTATATGAAAAATTGTTGGGTCTTATTTAATTATTTTTTTTTTTGGACTTTTTGCACCTGGAACTTATTGCATTGAGCCATTTTGATTTATTATGCAATTTTAGTCAACTTGCAATAAAATGCTGCGTTGTGCATAACTAAGTGATTTTAAAAAAGGACAAATTTCAGCCCTATTAAAAACTGGCTTAAGTTTTTGGAAAATTTGCTTTGACATGTGGCTATCACAAATTTTGCAAAAAATCCGAGTGCTTTGCTGGCGGTCCGAAAAAGCTTTCTGATCGGGACCGGCGTATAATAATCAACTGTCCCAGTAAAACTATGGAGAGTCTTAATCAGATAATCGATAAATGTGAGCTAAATGTATCCAAATCGACCATAAGTAGGTTCTTAAGGGATTCCCAGAGAATTACTCGCCAAAAGCTGATGTCTCTGCCAAGTTATCAAATCGAAACCAATTTATGTTCGAAAGTGATCAAATGTATAAATAAACCTTCAGGATTTAAGTTTTATATTAAAAACAGGAAATTTGTATGATCCTTACAAAGTCATTAAAATATCCATTAATATTTGAGAAATAATTATTTTTAAAATTACTGAACTTAAATCCATAAAAACATAAATCGCCTTTTATAAATACAACATATTGAATTTTTTGGTTTCCAAAAAAAATCTAGCATTTTATTTCTTATATCTATCTCTTTCTGGCGCTATTTTTCAACGATCTAACACTGTTCAACATTCAAATTATGGCAACACTGGATGGAAGAAATTTTAGATACACTCGTAAAAAAAGTGAGTTCAAAAGTCTGTTAAACGGGTTCCAACTCTATTTATCTATTTGTTTCTGTTGATATCGTTTAAGTCTGTTATTTAACTAAGGTTATCAGTTATTTTATTTTAATACATGAACAAATTTCAGTTGTACTGGAACTAATTTGTTCTTCTAATACTTAGATTAATTTTTAAGTGATTTTGAGAATTTGTCTCAAATGTGTGTGCGCTAGTGACTATGTGTGCGTGCATTTCTATAATAAACATGGTGGTCAGTGTGGCCAGGTTTGACGATCACTAATTTACCTCCGTAAGATAATATATACACATCAACCTCAATATTTGTATGATCAAATTATACCCTTTTTCAAATACCGCAGAGGACTCATTTTTCGGATCAACATTTTTTTATTTATACCATTAGTATTTGGAATCATCTTCCCCATCTTTTACAGGTAGTCCGCAGCGCAACGCAATTCAAAAAATTTATACTTGATTATAACAAATATTTTTTCTTGTAACTTTTTTTGTCTAAAATATTTAAAAATTTTTATATTAAATTTTTTATAAAACATTTTATTACTTTTATATATTATATAATTTAAAAATTTGCTTTTTATTTTTTAATTTTTATTCACGTTCTTGTTAGAACAATTTATGTTTTCTACAATTATTATACCCTAATCCCACAGTGCAGAGGGTATATTCACTTTGTCAAATGTTTGTAATTCTTTTAAAAATATTATGGGACCTCATAAACTATATATATTCTTGATCAGCATGAATAGAGAAGTCGATATAGCTATGTCCGTGTGTCCGTCTGTCCGTCTGTCCGTCCGTCTGTCTGTGGAAATTCAATATACTCCACCAATACAGAAGAGGTGTTGCCAATTTCAGTCAAATTGTTTGTTGATATCATGAGCAGTTTTCTAGTGAAAATGATCAAAATCGGTTAACGCGTTCAAAAGTTATGAGTGAAAATGTGAAAAGACCTCTAAAAATTTTGAAGCAAATTTTAAATTATTCTATTTATTTCATCATACATACGTACATTCAATGCTTATACACAAGAATATACGCAATCAGGGATATCTGTCAATATCTCTTAAATATCGTTCCCGATTCTAACCGTTACCGATATAATTGAAATACCGTTATCCGTAAAATACCGTTACCGATATAATTAAAATATCAATACCTTAAAATACCGTTACCGAAACAATCTAACAAGATCTGAACAAAAAAACTTCTGTAAATAGATATATTTTCCCAAAGTATGATCATAAACTAGCCACTCATTAGAACTCGGGCATAATGGGGTTAAAAATTGTGATGTGCATTAACATTACCTAAATAACTAAAATAACGTTCCCCTTAAAATGCCGTTACCAAAATAATTGAAAAATCTTTTCTCCTAAAATAAAGTTACCGAAATAACTGAAGTATCGTTACCCCTAAAATACCGTTACCGAAATAAAAGAAAATAGCGTTGCGAGACCAATAACCACATAGAATCGGTTACCATCCATGGTCATAATCAACAAAAAAAAACCCACAAAATATTCTTGCTGTTTTTTGTTTTGTAATACAGGGTGGCTGATAAATACCACTACAAAAAAAAACGTAATTACGTTTTTTCTGAGTTATTAATCGGTTCCATTTTTTTTTTTTGGTTTCATTGATTTGTCTTTCAATTTAAGGAAGATGAACGAATGGGGTAATGAAACTAACATTTTGATTGTGCGCCACTACAATGCTTTAGAGGCTGGCATTGCCGCCTCAACAAACTTAAGGGGCGCATTAGGCGGCACTCCTCAGAGCAGATTGGGCTCGTCAATTATTTTGTCAATCGTGCGACAATCATTAGGACGCCTTTTCATCGAAATTCCTCAGTTCGGATGTAAGAAAAAATTGTTGCCATAGTTGCTGCAATACAAGTCAATTCCAGAGTTTCGACAAGGAATATTTTTGCTCAAATATGTATCACCATACAGTCAGTACGGACAGTTCTGATTAAGGATTTTCATTTCTTTCCTTTAAAAAATCAAATAACAAGCAATTGAACGCAGTAGACTTGCCCCTTAGCTTGAAATGTTCTCTGTAATTTGCACGGAATTTCGCTTGCATTTGACGTCATCGGGCGTGGAAGTAATTTTAATTACATTGTTTTTTAAAAGCCATTAAAAATACTTAATAAAAATGTATTGCTTTTCAAATGAAAAAATAAAAAAATATTTATATGCATTGAAAAAAAAGTTTTTTGATTTTCTTAATGTATTCATCAGCCACCTGTATATATGTAGGTTTTTTTAAATAGGTATGTATGTATGTATTAGTAGCAATCGCATGCAGTGTTGCCAGGTTTGACTATTTATCGTCATTTTGATGATATTTAATACCCAAAATAACTAAATGACTATTTGACGACTTTTGCTTCCAAAATGACGATTTTTTGACAATAGTTTAATATATCAGCAAGACCTACTTATTTATCATTCTCATAAAATCGCCGGATCTATTATTATATTTATATTTTTTCGTTAAAAATTAAAAAAAAACATTGTTTTTTTATCGAAAGCTATCCTTTTTTTGCTAATATGATGTAAAATACAATTTTGAAAAAATGCAAATCCTAGAATTGAATAAAACTTAATCCAAACCGGATTTGTTTTTTTTTTATAAATTCATTATGGGTTTAGCTTAATTTAGTTTATGTGTTTATATTTTTTAGAACAATTTTTTACATTTTTATAAAATTTAATTTGTGTTAGATTTAAATAAAAATAAAAAAATGTTTATGTTAAAAAACAAGGCATGGACTTTTTTGCGAAACAAACAGATCTCTATCCCGAATATATTTCATGTTGAAAGATGATATATATACAACTTTAAATGAAACAAAATAAATCCGGTACTAAAAAAATATAACATTAAGTTTGTTCGATAACACAAACATTTGTAAAAGTTTTTACTGGAAGGTGTTAGTTTAGACAAATACTCAGTAAAAACTGGTAAAAAGAGAGAGTAAGTGACAGTTTGATGGATACATTTTTGCCAGTAAAAATTTGTAAGAAGAAAAAAACATATGATTGACAAAATATGCTTAGTAAACAAAAACAAATATTAAATTAAATTTTAATTGTTTATTCATTTAAAGTTAAAAATATTAAATAATTAACAATGGAAGAAATTAAAAAACATACTAAATTATTTTTGGTCGATAATTTCAATAAGTGATTAACAGTTCAAGTGGTAAAATTTGTTTCATTTAAAGTTGTATTTATTTAATCTTTCAACATTTATGAACATTTATGAATATGAATATCGTTGTAAAATATAATGATTTTCGAAGTTTAAACCAAAGAGAAGTGTCAAAAATCGTGTTATATTACAGCGCTAACAAGTTAACATTTGAAATGTGAATTACATTATTGTTTTTTATTTTTTATTAAAACTTTATCCCTCTTCTAACAAATATATTTTATTTTGACGATTTTTCAAAATAACAATTTTGACGAATTTTTCTAGAAAATTTGACGTTTTTATGCTCTGCAAACCTGGCAACACTGGTTATGAGTGCAAATGTGAGAAGCCCTCGAAAAATTGTTAGGCAAATTTATAAAGTATGCTTTTGTTTTCCATATACCAGGCTTGCCATATACCTTTTTTTGTTAAACCCAACAAATCAAAAAATCACCAATTAGAAAAAAGGTAGAACAAAATAGTTTAGTTAAAATTCTTTATTTATTTGACTGCATTAACCGGAGTTGCCAGACACATTAATCGTTATCAGATCAAAAAAATATCCAGGAACAAAATCCCCGAATTCAACAATGTAAATTTATAACTTTTTTTCGTACACTATTTTTACTTATTCTCATTCTCAACCTTAATAAATTTGCACGGAAACTCTTACACTCTAATTACATTTATTAAAACCCCATTAAATTTAAGGGACATTCACTTTCAGAACTTTTTTATTTAAAACATATAAGGTGCATACTTCATCTTAAAATCTTTTGAATATATGCATTTGTTTTCCTTAAAAGCCCTAATTTTTATTTGATACATACAAAAATAATCGAAATTAAAGTATTGATGTGTAAAAACCAATCGAATTTTAGGAAAATTCTTAGGGTTCTTATTCTAGGAGTCGTAAACGAGAATTGCACAAGCAACTGAGCTGAAAAACAATAATTTGAAATACCAGTTTCTTTAATTTTTTGTGTCTCGAAAACACCCTAAACACTCGAAAGATTTTCTTTTATAATTTTGGACAAACTTAGTTTCATCACACTTTCCGTTTTACTTATGTGATGTATAGTATAAACACATGTGTTGTAATGTAAACGGGTATTTAATAATTATTTCATTATGTATGTCTCCGCAAGCGTATTTTTGTTCACTTAAATTTATCTAATATTCTGATTATTCGAAACTGTTTTGATGAGTTTGTATTCATTGCATCTCTTGCAACGATCCAAAACTATATTTAAATAATCCAAAGAGACGATTCTTTTTGATACAAAACAACAGGCGAATTTTACAACAGTTTTTGTAACATCATAAGGGTACTTTAAAAAAATATATATTTTTCACGACACGTTCTTCTTTAGGTAATCAGAATAACCATTTCACCTTTGAAGACCCACTGTTATAAGCATGCACAATTTCAGATTCATTTTAGTAAACTTTAATTAAACATTTTTTTCTTCTGACACATCCCAAGTACATTAATCAGTCATATTTTGTTTTACTTACATAAACAACATTATTTTTGTTATTTTTACAAAGAATATAGATATTTATATTGTTTGCACTTTCCCTGGTTAATGAAAACGCCGAGATGGAGGGATCCAAAAATTCCTCATAGCCGAATTTTATCTTTTTTATACCAAATTCGGCACATCGGACTTTAATGCTTCCACTTGTTTTAATTTTGTATTAGTATTTAAATTTGTAATTTTTTTTTTTTTTTAAGAGAAGCAACACTAATGAAATTCTTCCTATTAATTAATGTGTTGCTTTCTTTGGAAAGGGGATAGTGGAGAGATGAAAGGTGGTGAAAGATGAAGGGCTTCAAACATTGCAACACTGTTATTGCGCGAGTAGATAAGTCTTAAAACAGTTGTTGCTCGCCACCTGATGTAGAGTTGGCGAATTTATTAAAGCTTTTGTTTCATAGCACTGATTCATTTTTTTACTTCGGTGGGGTTAAGTGCTATGGGAACACCGAAGGTGGGCGCAGCTATACATATAAGTGATAGAAAACTCATACATATTTTTTTGCTAAATTGATGTTGTCGTCAGCGGGAATCGAACCTGGGACCATCTGTGTAACAGTCCAACGCGCTAACCATTACACCACAACGCCCACTTTTGTATTTAATTTGACCTACATTTATTCATTGTAACTACTCCAGTAATACAGTGCTTTCATATAAGATTAATTCTTTGCACTGAACATTAAGAGATAAATAAAAAAAAAATAAATAAAAAAAAAAAAAAATAAAAAAATACATTTATTTATGTGAATATGATTAAATATTATTTTTCTCTTCTCTCATCGCATTTTTTTTTTAAACAAAAATTCTTCTAAATTTTTGTTTATTAACTGAATTTGTTAACTTGTTTTAACCAACTAACATTTAGCAGAAAACATGTGCTGATTTCAACTGATTTATTTTCATTTCCATTTAACAGCTTTTTTGCCAAATGTTTGTACTTTAACTTTTTTTACCTAAAATGTAGGTCACCTAAATTTAGCAAACATGGAAATAGGCTAAATCCGGAGAATATGGTGGATGAGGTACCCAATTCATGGAATTTTGCCATTGAGACTGCACACGTGTGCACCTGTGATCTTGATGAAAAAGAACTTTTTTCGTTTTTTTTTTTTTAATCCTTGTTAAATCGGTCCGATAAGTTGGCATAATATGCGCCGTTTATTGTTTTTCCCTTTTGAAGGTAATCGATGTGGATTATCACGCGTGCATCCCAAAAAACTGTTGCCATCACCTTATTGGCCGACAAACTTACCTTGGCCTTCTTCGGAGCCGGTTCACCCGGAGAAACCCATTGTTTAGACTACTGCTTGGTCTCCGGAGTGGTGTAATGGATCCATGTTTCATCCACAGTTACAAATCGCCGCAAAAACTCATTCGAATTGCGGTTAAACTACTCCAAACAATCCTTTGAAGTTGTCACACGATTACGTTTATTGTCAATTGAGAACAAACGCAGCACCCATCTTGCATACAGCTTTCTTAAACCCAACTGATCATTTAAAATCGAAACCACACTGCCATATGAAATGCCTATGGCATCAACAATCTCATGCACTTTTACTCTTAGATCTGCCAACACCAAATCGTGGATTTTTTCAACATTTTCGGGTGTATTTGGGCGTTGTGGTGTAATGGTTAGCGCGTTGGACTGTTACACAGATGGTCCCGGGTTCGATTCCCGGTGACGACAAGACTTATCTACTCACGCAATTACAGTGTTGCCATGTTTGAAGCCCTTCATCTTTCACAACCTTTCATCTCTCCACTAAAAAGCAACACATTTCCAAAAAAAGCAACACATTAATTAATAGGAAGAATTTCCTGAGTGTTGCTTCTGTTTAAAAAAAAAAAAAAAATAAAAATTGGCCGTCCAAAACGTTTAGCGTCATTTGGTCAATTAATAAATTTGAAAACAAACACTCTATAGATTATTTGTTAGGACAATATCCTATTAAAGAAATATCGAGTATGGCCTCGAACTTGAATAATTTTCATTTTCATTAGTCTAATAAAATTTTTGTGCTATTGTCCGAAAATTTAAAAAAAGTGTTATTCTCTAAATTTCCTATTGTGTCTTTTTGGCCAAGAGTGTAAAAATTAACCCCATATGGATTAAGTTACATAAAATTATTGTTCTTGTCAAATGGAGATTTGATTTTTATAAATTTAAAACGCTTTACAGTCTTGTAGTCATAATTAAAATTAAGTTTTATGGGTCACTTTTGACCCCAGGAAGCTAGATAAAACTAAAGATAATTATTGTCTTATCAATTGTAAGTGATATTTTTCCGAAAACTATACAAACTTTGATGAAAACATTAAAATTTTGCTAAGTTTTTGACGAAACAAGCAATTTTCATAAAATGTTCTGGAAAGGAGTCGCTCCAAACACAAACTCGATTTACATTTTTTCAATTAATTTTTTTTTTTTTTCTCTTTAATAATAGCAATTGACATCTTCAAATTAGGCATTTGAAAAAGTTTTTTAAATTAATTTAAAAAAAGAAGTTTTTGTTAAAGTGGGTTAATGATATCCGATGACGTCAGAATTCCATATATAATAAACTTTGGGTATATGAAATGAATAAATGAAATAAAAAATTTTAATAATAATAGACATTTTTTCCAAAATCTCATATTTTCTGTGTAAGAATATGAATCGGAATTTTAATTTTCATTGAAAATAAAGTTTATAAAGAAAAAATATAGAAAAAGCGCTAAAATTCGTATGGCCATTAAATTATTACTGTAGCCAAATTGACAAAACGAATGATGCAGAAGTTCTTATTTTTGGGGCTACTTTCACGTGCAATTCCCAGAATTGAGTCCCAAAATTATGTGTTGTACTGTGTAAGTTAGCCAATGTTTAAGCATGCTTAATCCGTTTGCGTTAATCAAGTTTCAAACAAATTAAAAATATTAAATTTACAGTTTTTGCTTGTATTAAATAAAAGCTACATCAATTTATAGATCTCATTACATTTATCACATTTCAAAATATATATTACATTACCAAAAAAATATAAAAATACACTCAAAAAAAGTTGTTGTCATATATTAGAACTTAAAAATAAAACCACGTTATATACGCTCATTTTTTGCCGGTTAAATGATATTTAGCTGGATTAAGGGTTACATATGTATTTGCAGCAAATAATATTAAATACTTATAAATTCACAAAATTTTTAATTTTATATAAGGATGCTTTCTGAAGTTATGCAAATTTTGTTTGCTCTATAAAATTTTAAGTCCTTTAAATTTGTTAATGCCTTTTCGATTTTGGTATTAAGCCCATCAAAATCTTCTATTTTGTCACAGCGCACATTGGGTTGAAATGGGTCCAAAGTGGCGCTTAATTGAAATTTTAAAATTAAGTTTTTGAATAAAACTAGATAAAATTCTACATCACTATTTAAAATTTGAACCATCTAAGTTGTTTACTTTCATAAATTTAAAATTAATAAAGTTAAACTTTTATGACGGAACCTTCAACTTCAGGTATTTAAGTGTACAAAAAATGATTTTGTGTTTATAAAAATATGTGTGGAAATATTTGTAATATTTTAAAAAAAAAAAGCTCTAAAATCGGGGTATTTTCCATATATGATGGACCAGAAGTAACAAAGTAGTAAAGTGCCGGCTTTGAAGTTGTGTTTTTTGAAAAGTATGGGATTTCTACTTGATATTACAAACAAAAAAGTTTGCCTTTTTGTTGCCCCGTTTTAAGATATTAATAATTTTATGTAAAAAGTCTTGTTTTAAAAATTCCTTTATTTACCATACCCACAGTGTTTTTGTTGTTACTATTGTCTTACTCTCAATGTCAGCTATTTTTGTTGTTGTTGATATTATTGTCAATATATTTTGGTATTTAATAGAGATGGCTGCGTGAGTGGCGTTTGATCACCTATGTTCACGAGGGTGGCCAATTTACCAGAAAAGAATAAAAATTAACACTCAATTCCAGCGATAAAATAGGACTTTCTAATTATTTACCAAATTCACGTGATGGTTTTACATCTTATACTAATTTGCCCGTGCCAAGATAGTCACGCCTATATAATAACTGTTTTCAATCACGTACTTTGGGCAATCAACTTTTTTTTTACCCATGCGTTTGACATTTAATATTTTTTGAAATTAAACAGACTATCGTAATTTATAAATAATAATGTTTGCGAATAAACTGTTTCACGCGCCCATCTCTATTGCCGTTATTTTTGTGCTTGTGTTTATGGTTTGTTCTTCAGTGGTGTTTTTTGCGGTTAAAATTTGAAGTTTTTGTAAAGTGCGTATTGTGTTTTGCATTAAATAAAGTAATCGGTATAAGGTAATTGGAAAACCGATTAAATAAGAACAAATTTAATATTTTTAAGAATAAGCCCCAAAACTATTTTTATATCGCTCCTAGAACTATACAACTTTATGAGAAATAACGCTTTAAATGATTGGAAGGATAAAATCAATTTTCTTAAAATGAAAACCATTAAGCGTATAAACCCCAGCAATATGAGTTTTTCAACCAAACGTTTGATAATTTTATTAAACAGTTTTAAATCTCGATATAGTAAATGTAAAAGGTACCATGATCGTTTTTTGGAATTAAATACTGAATGGTTAAATGCTTCTATCTTATTTGTTCCTCCACCAAATAAACGAGGTCGCAAGTTTAAGAACTTCTGGAAATGTTGAGGCAGCAAAGCTAGTTAAAGAAATAACAACGTCAACACCTACAAGGGCTGCGAAATATAGAAAAAGCTTTAAGCAGGCTAAACCAAAACAACTAAATGCAGAAGAAGCCCTTAGCATTTTAATAGAAGCTAAATTAACTCGACATAGTTATAATATTATAAGAAGGGTGGCTCCGGAAAAATTTCCTTCGTATACTAAAGTTCAACAAGCAAAACAAAGGTGTTATCCCTAACGAGATCAAGTTAAATTTTGTGAAACTTCAGCACAAGTTAGTCTTCAAGGACTTTTAAATCAGATGGTTGAAAGACTAGTTATGCTGCCAAAATGTTATGATATTTTAACAGAAAAAAAATTATCAAACTTAACCTTGTTTTCAAAGTAGGGTTTTGATTGAAGCTCCGGACATAGTTCGTATAAACAGGCTTTGTATAGTTCTAATGCAAGCGACTCTTCAGTATTTACAACATCCATCGTACCACTTAAACTTGTTAGTGGAAATGAAGTAGTTTGGAAAAATCCTCGTCCTTCATCAACAAGATTTTGTAGGCCTTTAAAGATAGAATACACCAAAGAAACAACAAGTGTATCTAATTTAGAAAAAATTAGGGTCGAGGATGAAAAAACAAATCTTGAAGAAACGTTAGTTTTAGTTGGAGAAAATTCCTTAAAGGTTCATCACGATTTGTTTTTAGTAATGATAGATGGAAAAGTGTGCAACGCAATAACGGGTACAAATTCCACGCAAAAGTGTTATGTATGTGGCGCTACAAGTAAGATGTTCAACTCAGTTGACAGCATGATTGTTAGGGAAGTTAGAACAGACACTTTAGAGTTGCGGCTATCAATACTACACGGGTGGATTCGATTTTTTGAGTGCCTTCTCCACTTATCGTATAAAATTCCAATTAAAAAATGGCAAGCACGATCAGATGAGGACAAAAAAATTGTTGCTGAAACAAAACTACAAATTCAGAAAGAGTTTCGTGAAAGAACAGGTTTAATTGTTGACCAGCCAAAGCCGGGCTTTGGTAACTCTAACGATGGAAACACCGCTAGACGTTTTTTTTTTAAATGCTGAAATATCAGCTGAAATAACAAAAGTGGACCTAACACTAATTAAAAAAATGCACACAATACTAATTGTTCATGTGGTCACGAGATTAATTTGGAAAGTTTTCGTAATTTTCGCTACAACACAGCAAAGTACTTTGTTGAAATATATTCCTGGTTTTGCATGCCTCCCACATTACATAAATTTTTAATTCACGGCCCGGAGATAGTACAACACGCGCTTTTACCATTAGGGGAATTATCAGAAGAAGCTCAAGAAGCAAGGAATAAAGACTTTAAAAACTACAGAGAGCACTTTGCTCGAAAATGCAGCCGGGAAAAGTCGAATGAAGATATTTTTAATAGATTTCTATTAAGTTCAGACCCATTTATATCGAGCATTAGCAGGCAATATGAACAAAAAAAAAAACAAAATTTATCGAAGTCAGAATTAGATCTATTAATATTACCAAAAATTTCTCAAGAAAATCGTGATGATGACAACAATGAGAGTGATAATAATGATGATGGTGATGATGATGATAGTGATGATGATGATGATGATGATGATAATAATGTTGATGATGATACAGATGACAGTAATTGTAATGATGATAAAGACTATGATAGTTCAAGTGATGAATAAGAAATAGAGAATATTCAAATAAATTACTTTAATTAAATAAAACAAAATAAAAATCCATTAAAAAACGTTAGAAGTTTTGTTTTTTTTTTCCTAATTAGGGTATTGTTAATACAAAAAAAAATATTATCTCGTTAATTGCACCCTTCCTTTGAATTAATCTCCATTTTATGTATAATCGAACCCACTGTGCAGCGTTTCAGTTGTCACAAAGCGAAATTAGTTTAAAAAAAATTGCCGCTAGTAATGAAAAAAATTAAACTTTTTGCACTTAATTAACACATGTTTTTACTAAATTTTAATGCAATACACAAAGTTTTTAACAACTATGGACTGATAAATTATAATCAGAGAAGACAAATATGTTTTTTTGGCATTTTTTACTTTTAATTTTTGGGCTTAAATGCATCTTTTTTTAAGATTTTTGAGCTTTAAATTGCATTTTCAGACATTGTTTGCTTTAAATGCTTTTTTCTTTAATTTTTTTTGTTACTTTTGCTTTCAAAAAGTTTAAGATTTTACCTCTTTTGAAGTTTGTTTTTTTTTTTTTTTGCCTTTTTTACAATATTTTTTTGAAATAAACTCTTCAGATTTTGCCTTTTTTATCTTATCTGCTTAAAATAAAAACATTTCATTATTTTTAAGAATATATACATATATTTGACATTTTATTTGTTTTTTAGATTTTTTTCTATTACTGAGATACAGAAAAAAGTCTATTGGATTTCAGTTAGTTAAATATTTATATCTAAACAACTAAGGGTTAGCAATATATTTCATAAACATCCCAATTTTTTGCTAACAATCAGTTCTAAATAAAAATTGTCTGACACTGTAAGCATTTCTGTTGATTTTCCACAAAAAGTCAAACAACGGAACAAGAGTTGTCCCTGGAGGGGTAAAATGTAAGACCGACCTTCATTAATTTCCACCCAAAATTTTTGTCGAACGTGTCTTTGCTTCCTAATGGGGGGTCCCATACAAAAATTACATTTTTATAAAAATTTCTCCAACAGCTCGAACTGTCCTTAAGATGCTCCTAGAGGAGTCAAATGTATGACCTACTCCAATATTTTTTAACCAGAACATTTTCACAGAATTTGTTCATATCAACATTTTTTAAGATTTTTTCTCCAGGTTATCTAAACAAAAGACATATTAAAAGATATTTTAAATATATTCTCTAAAATTTCTGAACCAAAAAAATGCAAAAAAAATTTTACCACTATCTTTTACACAACAAAAGTTATGACCTTTTAAATGGTGTCCCAACCTCGCACTTTTCGATATTTCAGAGTGTCAGGGTTGCCACTTAAATAAATTGTGATGTGAGCAAGATTATTCAAGTTCACGATCATTTGTTTTTGTTAAACAACAAAACGCGTTATGTTTATTTATTAATTAAAAATGTCTTCATCCGCTAATTTTATGCAGACTTTATATACTGACAGGTTCTTACATGTTTCTTCAGAGGAGCAATGTAGAAGGGGTAGAAGATTTACCCAAATTACAATTTTTAAAGGAAAAAGATCAACGCTTTACCCATATTGTTTAATTGAACTAATTCAAATCAAAAATAAAATATTTTCAACTAATAAATATTTTTCGTTTACAGGCTAGAATCTCTAGTCGTAATATAATTTGTTGTTAGTGTTTATTAAATAAACAATAACACTTTCTGACTATAGCATTAGTGTCATAAGTTAGTTTTGCCGCAATCTGCAATTTCGAAATGTTTTACTTTTAAATTTAAAAAAAAATAAAATTTAAAGTTAATTTTTCGATCTTTTTCACATCATATGATGTGAGCAAGATTATTCAAGCTCAAGATCATTTGTTTTTAGTTAAACAAAAAACCGTGACGTGTTTATTTATTAATTAAAAATGTCTTCATCCGCTAAATTAATGCAGACTTTATCAACTGACAGGTCCTTGCATGTTTCATTTTGCGACTCGATAATATTCAGAGGAGAAATGTAGAATGGGTAGAAATTTTTTTTTTTTTTTATTTTTTTTTTAAAGAGAAGCAACACTCAGGAAATTCTTCCTATTAATTAATGTGTTGCTTTCTTTGGAAAGGGGATAGTGGAGAGAAGAAAGGTGGTGAAATATGAAGGGCTTCAAACATGGCAACACTGTAATTGCGCGAGTAGATAAGTCTTAGAACAGTTGTTGATCTTGAACTTGAATAATCTTGCTCACATCATAATTTATGATAAAAGATCGAAAAATAAACTTTTAGCTTTAATTTTTTTTAAATTTTATGTTTTACATAAATAAATTGTCTTAGAAATATACGTTTCCTGATTTACCAATTTACCAAATTTTATCAAAATTGGAGACCACCGAAAAATTAGTCGTTAAAACAAAATGAAAATGTTCAATAGTGAAGTTTATTTTAACAAACCAACTATGCGTATGAGTAATAATTTTGTTTAATAAATATAACTCATACGTGGCGTTGTTTGTACATTTGTTTTTTAAGAACTCTTTCATATAACTAAATTAATATAATTTCATATATTATAATTTAAATTTTTTTTATACATGTTTAACCAATATTTTAGCCAACGTATCTTTAAAGACACGTAATTGTTAAGAGCCTATAACTTTGGAAAGGAAGGTGATATGAGAATGCATTAAAAAGCATATTACAATGTTAAGTCTTGTCTACAATTATTGATTGTTTAAAAAATTATTTGTAATTAGTAATTCCAAAGTTAGAAAAAAAAAACTACTTTTCTCAGCAATTTTTTCAAAAAACATTTAAAAATATAAGGAAGGCCAGCGTAATAAACGCGATTTATTGGTATCGACAAAGGCATGTAAGAAAACTTTTATTAATAGAAATATTTTTCATTCAATATGTACTTTTTAAAAATAATGTAATTATTGATTCATGGTTTACCGTCTTTGTAATATTGGAAGTACAGTGCACTTGCGATAATATGAACTAATTAAAACCAAGCCAGTTCATATTTGCGAATGTCATCTAATTTACCTTTAAAAACGTTTTTTCAATAAAAATAAAAGTTGCTTATGTTAAATTTTTTATTTATTGTTTATTTGATTAAAAAAAGCAATTAATTTTTGAAAAAGAAACAAAATTTAAAAGTTATTTTGCGAAAAATACGTTAAAAATACAAAAATAAGCTGTTCATATTTTAAAGCTTTGGCACTAAGTTGTTCATATTTTAGAGTAGTCAATGGATGAAAAAGAATGTTCATATTTTGGGGTGTTAATAGTTTAGGGTGTTCATATTTTCGCGAGTGCACTGTATGTGGAAAACTAATCAGTTTTTATTTTTAATATTAAAAATGTGCTATTTTCTATTAACCCGCAAAGCAACATATAAATTTAAGCGATCAGAGTTGTTGCCAAATAACAATTTTCAAAAACTGTCTAAATAGACAAACAAATTTAAAAAATTCTTAAAAATAGTGCGAAAACAACAAACAAATTTTTTATAGGTATTTGACTTGTTCTTACACAAAATTTAAAAAAAAAAATAAAAAAATATATTAAACCTTTAAGTGCGTACATAGCTTCAAAGTCTAAACTTCAGTTAGTTATACCACCACTAGAGGATGCCACAAGGCTATCAAATTTACTGAATATGAATACTGGTAAACCAACGTATCTTCCTACCATGTTTTGTCAAAAAACTCGTACTGAATCTATGCTTGCCAAAAAATGGGTCAATAAATTTCAAATACTAAAGTGTTTACTTATAAACACTTTATAAAGTAAATGAGAGTTCTCAAAACAAATCTTTCGTTCAAAATTTATGTCCGACAATCCTCCTTCTTAAAAGATTACAATTTAGATATCTTTAAATTTTTACCTTTATTTAAATTTTATGTTTACGTACAGAATAATTAGTCAGGTGTTGATTACTTAATTGTATTGAATTACTGGAAAATGCAAGTGCGAATTAGAAAATAAAATGACATTAGCACTAGGCACTACAACTGATTGGTAAATTTTATGTAGAAGTAGCGTCTTAACAAAGTGGTTCTTTACCACAACAGCACATAAAACGATTAAGAAAATTGATTTACAATTAGACAGAATGACTTGTAGACTATTAAGAGCAAGCATTGGTAAGAAAAATATAAAAATGTTATTTTAGTTTACTTTTAAGGTAAAAAATATAAAACATAACGTATGAGTAATATTTATTGTTAAATTTTTGCAATTTGTACTTAACTTAAAAAAATTTAAAATTCATATTTAAGCAACTTTTGCTGTGCTTCAGACTTTCATTATTTACTGTCCTCTATGACATAATTCAGCATAACCCCGATACTTTGTTACCTATAGTCTTAAATACCGGAATATATTCAAACATTGGATATAATAAACCATTCTTAGCCTGGATTCAAAAATGAGCATGATATTGATACAACCGCATCGAAAATTAATAAGCTAGTCAAGGTGGAAAATAAACCCCGAGTAGAATTTTTGTTTTCAAAAATCACTGGCAAGGACATTGAGGCCCGATCACTGAATGTCCAGTTAAAATTTAACAAATAATTAAATTGAAAAATTTATATGAAAAACAACAACAAATGTGTCAGTTAAAGTTCTAGTTAGTAGCTATAGGGACATTGTGAAAATGAGGCTGCATATGTTTTTTTTTTTTTGTTAATATATCAAGTTTCTACGAAATTTTAAAAAAAAAACTTAAAAAAATTTGCTCTAACTGCTCCACGCGCAATCTTGCGCAAAAATATTTGGTATGCACTTTTGGAGGAGAATATGGTCTTTGTAGCAATATAAAATCTGTTTTTACCCTTTTTGATATATGTTAGTAATACTCTATTAAAGGCGAAAATTTTCGTTAAAAACATAACCTAATTAAAAAATTATAAAAAAACCCTACTGAGTAATAAAGAATGAAGAAAATTATATCTAAATGGTGTTTTTTTATAGAGGTATAGAACTTTGAAGTGGAATAAAACAAAGATGATTTTTTTTTCAATTGACATAAAATTTACTTTATTCGAAAGATAATCTTCTGGCATTATAATTTAAATATGACTTCTGGTATATGACCGCCACGGCTGGCTCGGACGAAGTCTAATTTTGAGGTCAAATTTTCGATGACTTTTTATAACATTTGTGGCCGCATATTGACAAAAACGAGGCGAATGTTGTCCTCCAAGTGGCCAATCGTTTCAGGCTTAATTCATTAAAGAAAAATACAGTAATCATGGCCAGCATCGTTTTTAAAGGAGTACGGACCAATGATTCCACAGTCAGTTTTTCTGGATGTAACGGTGTCTCAACATACACTTGAGGATTATCATCACTCCAAATACTGCAGTTTTGTTTATTGACGTATCCATCATCGCTAACCAAAATTCGCTTATGAAAATCGGGATCAACGGCAACCTTTTTTTTTTTTGTGGCCCATTCACCGAATCTACGCCTTGCTAGGTGATCGTGTGGCTTCAATTGTTGCACGAGTTGGATTTTGTAAGCACGCAAAGCAATATCTTTCCGCAAAATCTTCTATAAAGTGGATGAACACATTGTAGTGAATATAGAATAAACATGTGACATACATTTGTATTAGCGAAGCAATGCACATTATTGTTGTGCAGGTCTGTGATTTACTCAGTAACAAAACAGTCAGTCACATTTCGGTTGTTGCATTTTGTTGATATATAAGAACTATGAACATGACTCCACTTATGAGATCAATGTTTTATAATTAGTGGAACAAATTTAAATATAGCAACAGCCAATTGTTTGGACTTTGTATTGAGCCAAATTATTCACTCAATATTAAATTCTATTGAATTCATGAATCTCTGATGACAGATGCATGTAACATATATAGAAACAATTGTAACTATAAGTTTTGTAAACTAATTTTAAGTTATCAAGCGACTTTAGAAAGTTACTCAAATTTGGTTATAAAAGCAAATGAATTTTTCAATAAAGGGACAATCTTGTATTAACAATCAAACTCGCCTCATAATTTATTTACATGGCGAACCCGCCTTCATAAAGTATTACAACATATCCAATTCTATGCACGATGGCGGATAGACTGATTGGGGTCTTCCTCTATGCTACGCTCTGCAGCAGCAATGACTTCTTCTGTACGCACTTTACGACGTCTCCGTAGTTGCATATTATCATTTAGAGTAAACGTAGTGCGAAAACGTTCCATACACACAGAAAAAAATTTAGCTATTTGCCAACTGAAATTCGGTTACTACCATTCAAATTCGGTTATTACGAATTTCAAACAGTTGGCACAACTTTACATTAGTTTTCAGAATTCAACAGAATTTTAGCTGCAACATCCAATATTTTCTGAAATCGAATGTAAATATCGTTGTAGTAACTGAATTTATAAGTTGTTACCCTTAATATACACTTTTCAATTAGGTTGGCACTTTATTTCTCTGTGTGTAGTTAATCGAATTAATTGATCTGATGGATGATTATGTTGACCGTAAAATGGACGTAGTGCGCGATACGTATTTCGAACAGAATCATGATTTTCAAAATAAATTTGCACAATTTGAAAGCGTTGTTCAGGCGTCAGTTGAAATGCCAAACCAAACTAAACATAAATCACTTGACAGCTGACAAAATGGCCGCCAGTTAAAAAAGTGTTACCAACTTAAATTTTATACCTGTATAAAAGAACACCCTTTACTAATAATTTATTTAACGTACAACTAAAAAAAAATTACCCGAAACTTATGTCTTTGAAAACAAAAAAAAATATAGGAGTATTTTTGATCACCCTGTTCAGAATGAAATAATAAAAATTTAACATTGATATTTTGGCTGCAAAGGTTGTGACGTGTTTTCTTTCAAATGGGCTAATTGAATTTAAAAATCGGTTTTAACGTATGTTTTTAATTCGGAGGTGCTGTTTACAAAGAAACTCAGATCAAGCAAAAAGCTAGACAATTTCAAATATAATTGTGAATGTCAGACGAAAAAAACATGCATTTTCAAAAAATTTACGCGAATTCCTTATAAGTAGGGCAAGGATTTTCATGCAAATACATGTTTGTAGTCAGTAGCCCAAAACCGATTTTGACCAAATATTTTTCCGAATCAAAGAATTTACAACAAAGTTACAATCGATTTGTTATTGCATATTTTTACATATTTTGTTATAAATTCATATTTTGCCATAAATGCATATTTGATGGTATATTTTGGCAGTTTTTGTTGTATATTTTGCATATTTTCAGTTTAATTTCTTCTTTTTACATATTTTGTATAAATTAAAATTAAGATTTAATTAAGAATAAACAAAAAAAAACATTTTTAGCCCTGAACATAGCATCTAGATTTTATTTGTAAGACATTTATATTGGATTTAATTTTTAAACCAACTAGTAATACATGGAAAAAATCCCTGGTAGACTTATTAGAAAATTTATCTCTCGTTTTCAAAAACAAAATGACAAAAATGCATTCAAAAAGTAAACAAAAAAAAACATAGAAAGTCAAATAAAAAATCCTATTTCTCCCTAATGCTTTTACCTTGTATTGTGATGCCACGATAAGGGTGGAATTATTAGAAAAAGTTGTCATTTTGAAATGCCTGTACATTCAAAGTTAAAATAAAAATAAACAAAAGTTTAAAAACTAAAATAACGAAAATAACTTTTTTATAATGAAATATAAACAAATATAAAATTAAAACAGTCTTCGACTAACTCTTGCAACGTGCGGTTGTCTTTGCGATCTTTTTGAGTGTCAGTTATTTTTTTTTCAATACCATAAACTTTTTGTGTTACAGTGAACAAAAAAAATTTTCTTCCTAACAGAGTTTTCTTTAAAATCGGTACCTGTTAGTGGTTATGTCAGGTCCGCCCAATTTGGGGGACAACCGCTTTTCGTTATTAGCGGATGCCCCCCGTGCTAAAAAGAAACGCACAAATCAAAATATTCTCGAAATCTTTCCTGAACTCCCGATAGTACAAAAACCTGATCCCAAGTATGTCGTGATCTCTGCTACAACTGGTGACAAAAATTTGCAACAATATTCTTGTTTTTCGGTTCACCGATCTTTAAAATTAATTTGCCCCGACATATTGTCTGTATCGGAATTACGAGATGGAAACCTCCTACTCCTTATTGGAAATAAAAATAGTGCGGATAAATTGTTAACGTCGAAAATGTTGCCAGGTGTTTGCAACATTAAATGCGAATATCATTCGAAATTGAACCAATCAAAAGGCACTATTTATGCTCCATATTTAAATAACATTCCTGAAGCTGAAATTGTCAACGAACTTAGCTCACAAGGTGTAGTCGAGATCTATAAACACCAAAAGAAAAATTCTGATGACAAACTAGCCCCATGTGGCGTTGTTTTATTGACTTTTGACCGATACTCTGCCCAGAAAAACTAGATATCTCATGGCATAAAGTTAAAGTAAGACCATACTATCCGAATCCAATGCGCTGCAAATCTTGCCAACTTCTCGGTCACACTAAAAAATGGTGTAAAAACTCCCCTTTGTGTGAAAATTGCGCTCTGCCTCCTCATTCACCATCTCAGTGTACGCGCACTTTTTGCGTTATCTGTTCCGAAGATCACCCATCTGTATCAAAAGAGTGTAAAGTTTTTAAGCAACAAAAAGACATTCTTAAAATAAAAACAAAATAAAAGTGCTCTTTGAAAGTTGCCAAGGAGAAATACCAAGCACAAATTTCAACTCAACCATTAGTTCAATCATACTCTGACGTCACTAACCAAAACAATGTTACCGTTGAAAACAACAACCAAAAAAAAAATAACAACGAAAAACATAATAATGAAAATATTTCTACAGCCAGTTCTTTACCTACTAAAGAATTAACAAAAAACACTAATAACAATCCTATTGTTACACATAATGCGACTGCACAAGAATCAAAATTACAAAATCAACAACAACAACAACACAAAATAACAATAATTTAAAATCAACAAACACAGTACGTAAACTTAAAATTAATTTAGCTAAAGACTATTTAGCTAATACCGCATACCGCAAGGGTCCCCACTATCAGTTGTGCTATTTATCATAGCCTTTAACCAATTTAGCAAAATTATCTCCAAACAAAAACATATTGAACATGCTATTTACGCTGATGATGCCGCAATTTTTACTAAACTAAATGACAACAATAAAGTAAAAGACATATTCTCAAACACATTAAAAAAAATTGATGAATGGGGCTCTGCATCAGGTGCAAAATTATCCATAGATAATGTAATTTATTGCACATCTGCAAAAAACAAAACTGCAACATATTCGACGTGGAATACAATAATATAAAAATCAAACGCGTAAAGTACTTACGAATTTTAGGAGTTATTTTTGACAAGGTTTTACTTTTAAAGAGCACTGTCAACTTTTAAGAAAAAGTTTGACTTCAAGGTTAAATATAATAAAATATTTAACATCAAAAAAATTTTATGATCCATATCTCGACAATGATAAACATAACAAGATCAATTTTACTTTCAAAAATCGATTACGGTCTTCCTATATATGGTTGGTGCGCTCCTTCTCATATCAAATTAATCCAGGGTCCCTACCACGCAGCAGTTCGCCGCAGCATCGGTGCCTTTCGCACCAGCCCAACCATAAATCTTCTGGCCGAAGCTGGTATGGCCGTCAGATAGAAAGCCGAACATCATACCTAACATACAAATTAATTCCAAAACTTTTATATGCCGCAATAAAGTCCTTTTCCAGGAAGTTAAAAAAGCTTTTACTTATATTAGAATGCCTAGGCTTCAGTCCACTATCTCGAGATGTATAAATTTCTGCCGTAAAATTGATATAAAACATTCACCCAATACACATAAAAAGCCAATCCGAACCTCCGTGGCTTTTAGATAAATCTTCTTGCATTCTTTCCATGTGTAACCTGCCAAAAACCACAACATCTCCCTTAGTTTATAAACAAACTTTTAATAATATAGCTGATCATTTCCTTAAACACAATTGGAATCTACTTTTCACTGATGGATCTAATCGACAGATTTTACAACTTTCGCAACAGTGGAACAGAATGGCAATCTCGTAAACTCAGGCTTTTTAGATACCTTCTGCTCTAACTTTACAGCTGAAGCTTTAGCAATATTGTTAGGCAGTGGAATTCGCATCAAAAAAAGACTCAAAATATATAGTTTGCACCGACAGTCTTTCGGCAGAGTCATTCTCTATGAAAACACCGAAAAAATTAAAAATTGTTGCTGGACCATTTGGATTTGGTTAAAATTTTGTGGAAATGTTCCTAAGGGTTCCAAGAACCAAAATCCAAGAGGATTTAATTTTTGCACACGGCACTACCGGTTCACGCAAAATAAAAAAACTAAAAAGTCTTGTTTTTGTGCGTAGTGGTTTGAGCTGTTAAAAATTTTCTGCTAGAGATATCTACATGATGAATACATTGTTTTAAAACTGAAGGATTATAGTTTCTATCAAAAATATAAAATTTGACTTAGTTCATACACCCGAAAAATAACGTGGTATTGAAAATAAGCATATTTCATTGGTTTTTTGTGTTTTTCAATGACCTCCAGGGTCGGCGCTAATGAATATAAAAGCATAATAATTCTCAGATACAAATTAGACATGTCGGACAAAAATACAAAATTAAAATTGGCTCAATCTGGAAACTCGTTATGAAAAAATCGTTACTTGAAATTTGGAAATTTTGAAAATTTGCATATTTCAGGCTACAATTTGGTCATGTTTGTTAGCAGATACAAACTTGAAAATTACAGAGTATTTACTCCCTACTTTTAACTTTATAGCACTTCAAGACCCGTTTAGTTATTTCACTCCTCTCGGATTTACAGGGTTTTAAAGAAAAGCCTTTTTGATTTTTTGTATGTATTTTTTATACTTCCCTCAATTGTTATATACAGAGAAATTAAAATAAAAACAAGTATTATTATGAGGGTAACAAAGAATAATTATGGACTAAAAAATATATTTAATAAATTCAGTAGATTTTTGATGTTAAAAATTTTACAGTGGTGGCAACAAATAGGCAAATGGTAAATTTTTATCATTTAAAGTAGAAAGTTATAGTTTAAATGTGGGTAATTAAGAATCGTGGAATAAGTTTTATATTATTTTCATAAAGTATTTGTTCTTATAATATTCGGAGTTTCAAAGTTATCAGAAGCTGAAAACTTTCGTACTTTAACTGACTGTGAGAAAATCGGAGAGAAACTGTGGTAGTTTCTTGTATTTTTAATTGTGCAAACATCAATAAATCTTTTTGACAAAAAGTTTTCGATAGCAATCAACATCAGGAATGGATACAAAAAAAAAAATTATACCAGGAATTTGGGTGGAACAAAAATCAAACATTGCTGTAGGTGTAAGGATATGATGAATCCGCAGTTCGCTGTAGACTTGCTTTCCTTACAGTCTGCTTAATTGTACCTCTGCTACGCACAAGGACTTTTGCCATGAGAAGTGGCAAAAAAGTGCCACTCAGCTTCTAAGCCGAATCGTCTTTTTGATGACAAATGTTGATAAAAATTTTTTTATTTTTGTAAAATTTTTGTAAACATAAAAAATCTACTGAATTTATTAAATACATTGTTTTAGTCCATATTATCTTTGTTTCTTCATAATACTACTTGTTTTTATTTTAATTTCTCTGTATATAACAATTGAGGGAAGTATAAAAATACATACAAAAATCAAAAAGGCTTTTCTTAAAACCCTGTAAATCCGAGAGGAGTGAAAATACTAAAAGGGTCTTGAAGTGTTATAAAAGTTAAAAGTAGGGAGTAAATACTCTGTAATTTTCAAGCTTGTATCTGCTAACAAACATGACCAAATTGTAGCATGAATATGATAATTTTCAAAATTTCCAAATTTCAAGTAACGATTTTTCATAATGAGTTGCCAGATTGAGCCAATTTTAATTTTGTATTTTTCTCCGACATGCCTAATTTGTATTTGAGAATTATTATGCTTTTATATTCATTAGCGCCGACACTGGAGTTCATTGAAAAAACACAAAAAACCAATGAAATATGCTTATTTTCAATACCGCGTTATTTTTCGGGTGTATGAATTAAGTCAAATTTTATATTTTGATAGAAACTATAATCCTTCAGCTTTAAAACAGTGTGTTCATCATGTAGATATCTCTTGCAGAAAAATTTTAACAGCTCAAACCACTACGCACAAAAACAAGACTTTTAGTTTTTTTATTTTGCGTGAACCGGTAGTGCCGTGTGCCAAAATTAAATCCTCTTGGATTTTGGTTCTTGGAGCCCTTAGGAACATTTCCCAAAATTTTAACAAAATCCAAAATGGTCCAGCAACAATTTTTCATTTTTTTCGGTGTTTTCATAGAGAATGACTCATAATCAAACAAATTCTATTACTTTTATATATAATTATATATATATCACCACATGTTATTATATATAAATATATGTGTTTAATAAAAGAAAAATTATATCACTTGCATATATAATTATATATAAACATATATGGTAGAAATTAACAAACAAATCGATCATTTATATATATAATTATCAGAACTGACAAAACAAAAGAAACAAAAGAAAAACAAAAAAATATTGCACAAAAATAGCAGAAGTAAAAAACTTAGAAAACTTTACTTAAAACAAAGTTCAAAGTTATAGATTAAATAACATTTATGAATTAAAAAAATCATTTTAAGTCAGAAAATCGCAAAGAGGAATTTTAATCCCCAGAAAAAAATTCGTTACTTTTACATATATTTTGTGAATGGCATCACTTATTAGACAAACTAAAATCACATTTATTTTAAATTCAATTGATTTTATATTTATATTTTTATTATTATTTGATATGTGAAACCGGAAACTAGTGCGGATTTCAAAACATTTGTAAAGACTTTAATGAAGTTATATTAAATTATATCAAATTATATATAACTTGATCAAATATTATCAGATGAGAGCCCATTTGATCACATGAGATAAAGCTAAGATAGGATGCGATATGAAACCTTATATATAATTATATATGTTTATATATACCCATATGGAAATTTTTTTCCTCGTTCAGTCAGAGTTCAAAAATGTAAATGTTTTAGTGTTTATTCAAAGAGTGAATTGTATAGGGGAAGGTGGGGAAATTTGTGACTATTTTTTTCTAGCTCCTTGATAGATCCATTCCAAAGAGTATTTAGTAAGGTAGCTTCTTAACCCAAAAGAACGTAACTAAATAATTCGTTAGTTGGATTTTTTTGACGATTTTATCAGTGATTTTGGTAATTTGGGACGTTGTGGGGTAATTTGGGACTTCATACCAAATACACTAAATGTAAAAAAAAAAAAACAATAGTTTTAACGGTAATTCTTGTTGGTTAGATGATAATTAACAAGATAAATGAAATAGAAAAAAGTAACGGAAAGAAATAAAACTACAAAACAAAATTAATGTGATAAACATAAAGAAAAGTTCGTAATCTTCGTCTGAACATTCTCAGTTGTAATGATGCAGCTATATAAACTGGCCGTTATTTTAGCACATTTTAAGTGAACAGCCCTCTTGCATGTGTTGCAGTTCACTGAATTACCAGTGTTTAATTTCAGGGATATTTCATTGAAAAATTTGCAAAAATGTATACCCAAGGATATCGTCGAAGATTATGACAGCCGTGGTTTTTTAATAGGTGGTTTAGTAGCAAGATATTTCTTAGCGGAAACGTTTGAAGTGCCGTCCATTCTTTAAGTTTGATATCCTGTATGGCTTTTAGTAAATCATACTCCAGGATGGGCTTAGTTGCTTTATTGTTGTACTTCCGCCGCGTAATATCCAATATATTATTAATTTACAATATATGCCATACAAACAACATGAGAGGCGTTAAGATTACTTAAATTACACGTGCCAATTTACCCCATCCACACTTTCCAATTACCCCATTATGACCAAAGTCACAGAAACTGCCATCATTTTGGCAATGTTTAAATATTTGCCAAAAAAACCAATATGCCATACATAACATATTAATATTTTTATATTTACCTGATTAAAAATATAAAAGAAAAATTTATACGAGAAACAAGAATACCAATAAAATAATTTGTTTGTGTTTTTTAGTTGCTACATAAAACTAATAAGTATGCGCCTCCTAAAATATGGAATGCTCAAAGTGATAAGAATTTATTAGAGAACAAAACAAAATAGTTAGAAATTTTGAAATGCATTAGTATGGGAAAGATGTAAACTCACAATTACCCCACGTCCCAAATTACCCCACCCTCCCTTCATATAACTTGCAATTTTATATCTTAACTTGTACGAAAAAATATGATAATTTTAAAATCATATACAAACTATAACAATTTTTACTCATTCATAAACATAAATATGAATGAGTATCATAAAAAGAGCTATGCTTAATAAAAAAAAATCAAAATTACTGCATCAATGATCTATTAAAATATGTATATCATAAAATATTGACAATTTTTATAACCAAAAAAAAAAGAAATATTATTCAAACTTTTTGTCTATAAAAAACAAAATGAATAGCAGAATAAATCCACTTCATACCATGTAAAACCAACCATCGTATCATCATATTGACTCAACGAATTTATTTTATTGATGAGATGATGAAGTGCAGTATCAAATGCTGCCAAATAACCCCAACAAACTATGCCAATATAAATACATAAAAATGAGTTCTTTTAACGGAAAAAACAAAAAAAAAGATTTTATGTTTTATTTACTTATTTTTGTATCCATAAATGTTATTTATCCACTCAACCCTAAAATATTATTTCGACAAACGTGAAATGCATTTTTAAAAATAAAAATAAAAAATAAGAACATAAAATAAAATTGTTGTTCCGATTTTAGAATGCCTGTTTTTTTTTTGTATTTATGTTGAAAATAACCAACAAAATTGTTTTGGCAACACTTCATTTAGGAATGTACATTTGTATGTCAAGTATGAATGAGATGACCGTTTAAAACTCAAATTAAATTTAATTGACATTAATTAAAAAAAAATCGGTTGTTTTTATTACGGCAATGCTTTCAACAAAAAAAACTAAATATGTTTCACTAAATTTAAAAAAATTAAAGTTTAAAAATACTGATTTCAATAGTTTCAATGTGCTTTGAAATTGTTTTTTCTAGAAAAGTAATTTTAAAATTGTATTAGCTCGTATGGTCACTCTAGTGACATAAAATGTTCTCTTATATGACCATTTTAAAATCATATTTTTTCACATCTACTACTCACCAATAACATAACATACACTTGTGGTACACGTACTAAAAATTGCCAACTCTTGGACCAACCATTTTGTGATGTTTTTTTAAAATAAAAAAAATAATAGTATAATAATAATAATATTTAAAAAAAAACTTATTCTATGCCATACTAAAAAATATGCTTTAAATATATATTTGTTTAAAGGAACTGAGTAAAATATTAAAGTTCAAAATATACCCACAATTAATAGTATAAAAACGTTGCCAAATTTATAAAAGAAACTAATTTTTAAGTTTTTAATAACACTTTGTGACAATGATTTTCAGAGAAGACAAAACTGGCTAAATCTATTGTATTTATGGCAAAAAAAAATATTGGGAATAGGAAAAAAATAGCAAAACTATACAAAAGGTAAAAAATACGCTTTTTTAAAAGAATACGTAAAAAATGTTTGATAAAAAGTTCATTTCAAGCAAAAAAAAAAAAAAAAACTAAAAGGGAGATTTTAATGTGCAAAGTTAGAAAAGTTAGGTTAGAAAAAGCTAGTTTTAAGCCAAAACTTAGAAATTTAAGAAATGTCAAAAAAGTAATATAAATAAAAAAGGCAAAAAAAAAATAAATAGAATGTAGTTGTTTTTTCAATTCAATTTTATTTAAAATTTTTTACAGTGTATATAAAACTATTTCTAATCCCACGAAGCCATGAGGCTTGTCTGTAGGATAATACTGAAGACTTCGGCAAAAAAAAAACGATATCTGTCGGTGTTTTGGTAACAATGTGGACAAATGTTGATATAGAAAATATATTTGTTGAGCCATTTTAAT
>CM037853.1:133663098-133883867 GCA_021234595.1 Delia radicum
GATTCAGAGTCTACCTTGGACATGGTGTTCCCTGTTACGCTAACGATACTCTGACGACCGAGTATAGGCGGTATGACCCGGTTCTCACGGCAATCGAACTATGTGCCGGGACGATTCGGATTTATCTGAGCTTTAAGGAAAGTTATCTACAAGCTTGATATAATTTTTATTAAAAATAAAAATTATGTTTTTTCGAGCTTTAATTGTGCAATGTAAATGAAAATTATTCCAGTTCAAGGCCATAATCTATATTTCTTTATTATGATATTGTCCTAAAAAATAATCTATAGGGTTCCTGTTTTCAAATTTATTAATTGACCACTTTCAGGAATGTGTTGATAGATCTATTTCTGTCACTTTGAAAGAAGTGACAATCAGAGGCTGTTTTAGCGAGTACCTGTTCTACTTCTTTGCAATGATATAAAGAAAAAATATTTGTTATACAAGTCGTTCTTCGAAACTCATATGTTGAAAATGGTAGCACTGGTAGATTCGTAGGGCATTTTATAAGAAAAACAGTGTAACTCTTAGGATTTATTTCCACTGAACATATACGCTAACCGGGGCAAGTTTAAAATGACAAAAAATCTTAATCCATAACATCACAAAAATAAAGCAACATTTTTACAAAAAGGCAAAAATGACATGACAATTCCAAAAATTGCTTAAAATAACAGGTGATTTAAAGTTTTTTTGTATAATATTTTTATTTAAAAACGATAATGAAGAAATTTGTAGTTAAAGTGATAAATTATTATCGTTGTAAATAAAAATTAACTAAAAAGTTTCAAATTTCGTTTGCTTTAAAAGAACATATTTCGAAATTTATTTTTACAAACATATAATTTTTACATTCAACTTTATTTAACAGAATTTTTTAACGAAGGGTCTTAAAAATTTCAAAAAATGGCAAGCATTCAAAAAATGTGATTTTTAAAAAATACTTGGAAAAGTGCCATTTAATTAATGGCAAATGCCAAAAAAAACTTGCCCTGCTGATAAAATTTTGTTTTTTAATGGCTCTTAAAATACATTCACACTGAACCCTAAAATACGTATTATCGTTTTTTTTTCAAATTTTCGATTCAAATTCCATATAAATTTTAAATCGAAAACTTGAAAAAAAACGAAATTACGTATTTTGGGGTTAAATATGAATAAAGTATTAGATTCCTTCAATATAAAATCCCAAGCTTCTAAGGCACGTTTCATTAAAACATCGCAGGATGCTTTGAATCATCCTCAACAAGAACCTTATAATTTTACATGATATTTAAGGAAAAAGTAATTCTTTGTATATTTATTGATAAAAAAACCAAAGAAATACATTTTTAAACGATTAATCGAATGCCTTTTTAGAATAATGCCTTAACCGGTTAACCGCCTAGGTTGAATAATTGGAAACACTAGTATATACACTATGACCAGAAAGTTACTCAAATTATATGAATTCAGTATTGCCAAGTATTCCAAATTCTAACATATCCATGGAAAATTTTGTTGTAAAATTTTTTTATGTAAAAACTCATAAAATTAATATTATAAATTATCATTAAGATTTGTCGGTGTGTCCTTTGTTAATTTTTTTTTTTATAAATATGTATTCACATTTTTAATTACTATTATTCCTTCTTACTAAAATTTACTAAACAACAGTAAATTGGTAGAAACGTAATAATAGGCAACACAGTTTTTTTTTCATTTTGACATCTGACTTTTCGCAAGTGCCAAAAATTCAATACCTTCAATATTTCGTTGTAAGTTGAGTCGCAAGTGACAAAAGTGTAATTGTATTATTAAAAATTGTGAGTTTATTGAGTTTTTCGAACTTGTACTTGCATGTGGCAACGAGGCGTTATTATTATGGAAAAAAAAGTTCAGAAAGATTGCTATATTTTTTAACACAACAACAAAAAAAAAACATTCGTTTTAAAACTTCAAAAAGTGAGTGCTCACTTAAGTTTCTTCTTAAAAACTAATCATTTGGTAAACGAATTTATGTTAAATTTGTGTTCTGTTATTCCTTATTATCTCGAATTATATTTCAGGAAGATAATTAGACAATGTTTAAGTCACATTATTTGGACAATTTTTCAATTCTTCCTATATAGCTCTAACCAGATTCATTTTTGCAGTTATTTTTAATTTCTTCTAGTATATATTTTTTTTTATTTTAAATTTAACCAACATTTTTTTTTATTAAATTAACAAAAGCTTTTTTACCACATTTTTGAAAATAAAACTGAACCCACAACTTTATATCGACTACATTTTACATTGGGCCGTTACCCTAGTCGAAGAGACTTTGGACTAGAGATAAAGTTGCTGGTGGTCTAGACAAAAAATATGTTTTCAAAACTTCAAAATTACGAAGACAATATTATATTATTGTGATAATATGTAAGTTTTAGACAATTTTACCACTCTTGCATGCTCTCATCCCTACCAAAAAAAACTAGTGATATCTGGACTTCATAGTTTTCTATTACCGTTTACCAACATTTTTAACACGATTTTTCTACTGAAACTAATATTTTCAGAAATTGACGATTTTGACGAAAAAAAAAAAACACTTACAAATACTAGATATGAAAAGTCTGTGGTGGTTCCATGCAGAAGTGGTCAAAGTGTTTGGAAATTACATCGATAGAAAATATTCTGATAAGTACAATATTGCTATATTTTAATCACATCTAAGGTCCAAACTCCAAAAACTCGTTTTCCTGCCGAAAACCTCCTTGCCAAAACTAACGATCCTTTTATTTTAAAAAATTTGGTAAAACAGTTCTCCAATCATCGTCAAATAATATGAAAAATTAAAACCAAAAGTTTATATTTTGGAGATAATCCACTATCCCACTATCCCCTTTCTTTGGAAAGGGGATAGTGGGATAGTGGAGAGATGAAAGGTGGCGAAAGATGAAGGGCTTCAAACATGGCAAAACTGTAATTGCGCGAGTAGATAAGTCTTAGAACAGTTGTTGCTCGCCACCTGATGTAGAGTTTGCGAATTTATTGCAGCTTTTTGTTTCATAGCCCTGATTCATTATTTTACTTCGGAGGGGTTAAGTGCTATGGGAACACCGAAGGTGGGCGCAGCGATACATATAAGTGATAGAAAACTCATACATATTATTTTTCTAAACTGATGTTGTCGTCACCGGGAATCGAACCCAGGACCATCTGTGTAACAGTCCAACGCGCTAACCATTACACCACAAAAGGTATTTTCATTTGAAAATTTTTAATCCGCATTTTTGCGAAAACAATTATTTTAATTTATTTAAGATGAAAACAGCGATTTTTAGTTATTTGGGTCTTTTTATTTATTTATTTATTAACAATATATTTTACAAATTAATTTATAAAATATATACAAAAGTCACCGGTAGCTAGACCATAAGCGCTCGTGTTGAAATGTAATTTATTGACATGAACATGAAATAAATATTTTTATGAAGTGAATGAATTAGTATTTTAGTTAAAAATTTATAATAAAAAATAAAGTTTAAAGCAAAGAATTAATTTTGAAGCATGAAAAATAAAAAATGTTGAAAAGATTTTAACAAAATGTTCCTAAACATCTTGAATGCCGTGGTGTTGTAGACATCTCCAGATTTTTTGTATGTTGTTATACTTTGTACAATCCAGAATTTCCTCTAGTAGTTCGTCTATTTTAGAAGACGGACAGATTGTTGGCATGTGGAAAATAGTAAGGATTACATCGCAATTGAAGCATTTAGGGGGATCAGTTTTTTTATAGTAATGCTTTGAATTAAAATTGCATTTCCCACTCTTACGCATGCCAGCATGATACATTGTGATCTGATTAAATATTTGTTGTATTTAAGTCTGGTGGTAACTGGATTCTGTTGTTGTTCAGAAATTTTAAAAGGATTACTTATGGAAGCATGGTGTTTCCGTAATATGAGGTAAATTTAAAGCATTTTTGGCACCACAGTCAGCACTTTCATTTCATTTCCTTTCATTTCCTTTTCATTTCCAATGTGGGAGGGAATCCATAGTATTTAAATTTCTTGTGTTTCATTTTGCAGTTTCAATATATCATAATAGACGCCATTGTGATTTTTGATTAAGGCTTTAGTTGCTCCTAAACTATCAGTGCAGATTAACGTTCTTCCGCCATGCTCGACGGCAAGGTCAATAGCTGTTTTAATAGCAGCAATTTCTGCTGTAAAAATACCAGTGTGGTCCGGTAACCTAGATTTTCTTATGGTTTCAAATTGTGAACTCGAAAGTTGTCTTACTATTGAGTAAGATGTCTTTTTATGCTACAATAATAAAGTAGATGGTTTGGCAAATAAAAAGTGCTGACTTTATTTTAATAAAAGTTAAAATGACTGATAGTTAAATTCATTGGAAAATGCAAATTTTTTATGAGTACTCACTTTTTGGAGCGACTGTAGCTCAAAAAACTGAAATTATGGTTAAAATAGTTGAGGATGTAAATGATTTACTTACATGTTTTTTTCCATTACGCACTATTAGAAAAAAATCCCTATTCGCAAAGCACTCAATAAGCAATTAAAATACCCGGAACTGCTTTCACCAACTGACGCTTTCGAGCTGCGAAGCTAACAAAGCATAATCAATATATAATATAAATAAATATGTACAGAAATGCACGTGCATAACGGCGCTTTTCTCTCATTTGTCAGATGTTCTTTTAAAAGGACGGTTGCGGCAAGTGGGTTATTAGGTCCATTCGTTTACTTTTCCAGTAAAATCCAGTAGATGAGTAAATTTTGGTCAAAATGAAAATTTTACTCTCAAAACGGCTCTTGCACAAAAAAGTAAACGAACGGAAAAATTGCAAAAACTTGCAGGTTAATTCAAACATATGAGCGCTAAAAAGCTTAGTGTTGTAAAATATGTGTTATTTAGACTACCCAGTATATATTGTTTTTGGTACTTGATGCATTGGATTTTAATAATTATAAATTCGTAGCAATTGTATTTATTAAATAAACTTTTGTGGAAGCTCTTAGACTTGTTTAGTTTGTACATGACTTTTAATTTTGTTTCTAGTTAAATAACATACGAAAATACATGAATACTTGATTTTTGATATTCGGTACCCTGAATAATATGCAGTAAGAAGTATTCATATATTCGTTAGCTTTACATCTCTAATATATTAATGTAAATAAAAACAATTAACACAGATATTAGAAAACTGATAAATTGTTACTATAATAATTGTAACTGACTACTTTAATTTGTTTCAGGTTGAAAATAATTATTTTTAGTTTTTGCCGCCCTTTTAATTCAGCTTTTAATCTTTTAAATGTTTTTATTACTAAATATATGCTTATTTTTGTTTGTTTACTTAATTTAATCATATGTTTTTGTTTTCTACTGGATTTTACTGGCAAAAATTTGTCCAGTAAAAATTTGCAATTTTTCCCAAGTTCAAGGAAACAATCAACTACAAAAATTTACCTAAGATCTCAATAAACAAATTTCTAGAACATATAAACTTCCTAGAGATGATTCTTAACACTGTTTAGGTAGCGCGCAAAAGTGAAAAATTTTTTAATTTAATTTTTTTTCCTTTTTTCTCCTGTTCAGGTGCATAGGTAGCAAACCCAATTCCCAGGAAGTTTATATGTTCTAGAAATTTGTTTATTGAGATCTTAGGTAAATTTTTGTAGTTGATTGTTTCCTTGAATTTTGAACGGTTTGCTACCTATGGACCTGAACACGGGAAAAAAGGTAAAAAAAAATCGAATTTTTTTAAGTTTTTTGCGATTTTGATCTGGAAGGTGAAGTTTTTTTGATTTTATATGTTCGCAATTTTTGTTCTTTATGACAAGAGCTACAACTTTGCCATAGAGAGTAAATAGAAATTCTGAACGGTTTGCAAGATATGAGCCTGAGAAAATGATCACTTTTTTGCGAAAATGATACCGAGGCCCCAATCTTTGGCGGCCCATAAACAAAAGAGGATATGACTTTGGGAAAAATTGGGAGACACGGGTCTTTTTTTTTAGTCTTTTATCACGTAGTGGTGTCCGTATATGGTTATTTTTTTTTCGTGTTGCACTGTGTAATAGAAGTAAAAGAAATGTTTAGTATAAAACATAGCAAACACACAAGTAATTCTCTTTTTGAGAGGCAACATTTTTAACGAAATTAATGTTTTCTCAACTATACAATTTCGTCGAAAGAAGTAGGATTATATAATGTTAGAAACTTAAAAAAAAATACCGAAATAAATATGCACAAGGTTGATTTTAAATGTATTCTTACGGAATTTCATAAAAAAAACCATTGTTATATCTATTATCAAATAATTGTATTAAATTTGTAAAACTAAGCAAAATTAAATACAATTAGTAATTAATACGAAGTGAACAAAATTTACAGAAAACAGTACTGGCGTAGCACGTCTTTAGTGGTACTGGCATATCGAAAAAAAAACAGTAATCTCCCAGTAATACTTTTTTTATACCGATGGCAATTTCTACCTGGGTAGTGAAATCATTTAAAATAATTAACTTTTTTGCTCAAAAAACGAAGTTTTTCAGAAAGAAGCTTTCAGATATTTTAAAAAACTTTTAAGTGCTTAACTTCCCGACAAAAAAAATTCCGATATAATCATATATGATTATATATATGTGGCACCCTAATATAAGTATTGGTTTGGTACCAAGTATTTTAGTTTGGTACTCAGTACCTAATGGTGTTAACAAAAGTTAACATCTCTAAGAACAAAACGAATTTTCTTTCTTGTTCTACCGACTGCTAACAAACACACAAGTATAAAAATTTAAGTCCTTTAATTTGACAATTTAATTTAATAAATTTAAATAAAACTTTGAATTTTAAATAAATCAAATAAAATAATTTAAAAAAGTTAATTTTATTAAAGTTAAATCAAATTCGTATATTTTATTTTTATTGGTAAAACAATTTACCAAATTGGTGACCCCGTGAGTTTGCAAAATTTAAGTAAGTGTGTAGCGGCCATCTTATAATTTTGCAAAAGCAACAAGTGGCGTCATTTGTCCGCCATATTATTTTTTTTTGCAAACATGACAAATCCCAACGATAGTGGTACATCGACAGCAGCAGGAGGCAACAATGACAGCACATCGACACAGGATTCAGCGCCAGCAGCAACATTACAAAATGTGTCCGTGGTTTATGCCAGATTGCCAGTGCCTCAGATGACTAGCACTAATATTGAGGCATGGTTCACAACGATGGACTTTTGGTTTACAGCATCCGTCATTGTCGCTGATAAACAAAAAACAGCAACTATTTTAGCTGCCCTTGACCCGAATGTCATTTCGCAACTGGCCGACGTCATCGCCTCCATGCCGCTCACCGAAAGGTACGAGTATATTAAAAGAAAAATTATTGAACATTTTGCAGACAGCGAGCAGCGTCGACTCAACCGGCTGTTGTCGGACTTGCCTCTTGGCGACAAGAAGCCATCCGAGCTTTATTTCGAAATGAAGCGTGTGGCTGGAAGCACATTGGGGGATGCTGCGCTTAAAGGCCTTTGGACCAAGAGATTGCCAGAGTTCGCACAACCCGTAGTTGCAGCATCAACAAGTACCCCGTCGGAATTTACAAAGATCGCAGACTCCATTGTAGACGCAATGGCTTCCAGCCACGTAAATCAAATTAAAGACTCAAGCGAGATTAAAGATTTGCGTGCAGCCGTCGTCGAACTTGGCAAAAAATTTGAAAAATTTTCGACACGCTCACGCTCGCAGTCACGTTCCCGTAGAACAACTACTACACGCAATCGATCCCAACATCGACCAGCTTATTCCAATGCAGCGACTGTTGACGAGTGCTGGTACCACAAAAAATACGGCCGAAACGCGCAAAAATGCCGCAGCCCCTGTAGACATAGACGGCAGCCAAATATGTCTACAGGTCCATCAACCAATTGACTTCTCAGGACGGTGAGGGGATCCTGCGAAAGTCCCCCCACCAAGCGTCAAGTGTTTCGCCTTCAGGTAAGGGATAAGGTCACTCAGAAAAATTTTTTGGTTGACAGTGGCGCCGACGTTTCGCTTTTACCTCTGACTTCGAAGTCCTTCGACATCCGGCCGACTGCGACGATGTTGTTTGCCGCCAATGGTACGCCGATTAAGGTAATCGGTGAACGACGACTTAAACTGGACCTTGGCCTACGTCGTGACTTTCTATGGTCATTCGTAGTTGGAGATGTCACTTCACCGATCATCGGCGCTGACTTCATAAAACATTATGACTTGCTCATCGATTTACGACGTGGCCGACTCATCGACAACGTCACAGGTTTTGTTTCGAAACTGACATCGGGTACGTATTGTGAAGTATCCGTTATTAAAACTTATGACACGAGCGACCCGTTTGCCGACATCTTGAAAAATTTTACTGACATCACCACGCTATCGCCATATGGTACAACAACAAAATCTACAATTTTACATAAAATTGAGACAAAAGGTCAGCCCGTTTTTTGCCGTCCACGTCGCCTTTCACCAGAAAAGTTGTCAGCTGCTAAAAGAGAGTTCGAGTTTTTGATGAGAGCAGGTATTTGTCAGCCATCAAAAAGCAACTGGTCCAGTCCGTTGCACTTAGTGAAAAAAAGTGACGGAACTTGGAGGCCATGCGGTGACTATAGAGCCTTAAACTCCCAGACGTTGCCAGATCGTTACCCATTGCCGTATTTAACAGATTTCACATCAAATTTACATGGTAAGAAAATTTTTTCTAAAATTGACTTGCAAAAAGCCTTCCATCAGGTACCGATACACCCAGATGACGTACCGAAGACCGCCATCAGCACCCCGTTCGGCCTATACGAATTTAAATTTATGACGTTTGGGCTATGTAACGCCGCCCAAACTTTTCAACGGCTTATAAATGAGGTACTACGTGGCTTAGATTTCGTTTTCCCGTATATCGACGACATTTGTGTCGCATCGTCTTCAATCGAACAGCATCGTCTCGACCTTGCCGAAGTTTTTCGTCGCCTTCGTGAAAATCATCTCGCAATAAATTTAAAAAAATGCGAATTTGGCAAAAACGAAATCAACTTTCTGGGTCATGTAGTCAACGCTGATGGTATACGCCCTTTGCCTGAAAAAGTTGCTGCAATCAACGATTTTCCAAAACCGAAAGTGGCTCAAGAACTTAAAAGATTTATTGCAATGATAAATTTTTATAGAAAATTCTTGCCACGTGCAATTTCCTATCAAACTTGCCTTCAACAACTTATCATCGGCAACAAAAAGAATGATCGCACTGTCTTAAAATGGACCCCAGCTGCTGAAAACGCTTTCAACCGCTGTAAAAGTGAACTGGCCAACGCAACGCTTTTAGCGCATCCCGCTGCCGAAGCGGAATTAGCAATCTACGTTGACGCATCGGATACAGCAGTAGGTGCAGCCCTGCATCAAAAAATTAATGGCAATCTTCAACCTTTGGCATTTTATTCAAAAAAATTAACAACAACACAGCAAAAATACTCTACATATGATCGAGAGCTGGCAGCTATGTATCAAGCTGTTTGCCATTTTCGATATATGATTGAAGGACGAATCTGCTGCATTGTCACCGACCATCGACCTCTAATTTTTGCCTTTCAACAAAAACTTGAAAAAGCATCGCCTAGAAGAATACGCCAACTCGACTTCATCAGCCAATTCACGACCGATATACGCCATACGCCTGGTTTAGCGAACGCAACAGCTGACGCACTTTCTCGTATCGACTCAGTCAACCAAATTGTGGACTATGCCAGCATCGCAGTGGCTCAACAAAAAGACGAACAACTCAAATTAATGCTGCAAAATTCAGGTACGCAAATGAATTCATTAAAATTTAAATCTTTTTCAATCCCAGGTTGCAACAACCAACTTATCTGTGACACAACGACGTCCCGTGCGCGCCCTTACATTCCGAAGGAATTTCGTCAACAAATTTTATCAACGATACACAATTTATCTCATCCAGGAGTAAGGGCAACCACCAAATTAGTGACTTGCAGATTTTGTTGGCCTGGGATTCGAAAAGATTCTGCTGCCTTCGTGCAAAACTGTTTGCAATGTCAACGATCAAAAGTACAACGACACACCCGTTCAACACCTGAAAAATACGAGCCTCCACAGGAACGCTTCGCTCATATCAACATCGACATCGTTGGTCCGTTTCCATTATGCGAAGGACAACGATACTGCCTAACAATGATCGACCGTTTTACACGATGGCCAGAAGCTGTTCCAATACCTGATATGTCAGCCGATTCAGTAGTGAAAGCTCTATTGTCTCATTGGATTTCGAGATTTGGTGTTCCATCTCGAATAACTTCTGATCGAGGTCGTCAATTCGAATCATCAGTTTTTGCCGAATTGGTCAACACGATTGGTGCAACACATCTTCGAACTACACCGTACCACCCGCAATCAAATGGTATTATCGAAAGATGGCACCGAACGTTCAAAGCAGCCATTTTGTGTCATAATCCTGCAAAATGGGTACAGCATTTGCCTACAATTTTACTTGGACTTCGTGTTGCTTTTAAGCCCGACATAAATGCTTCACCAGCAGAATTAGTTATGGTTCAACTTTAACTATTCCTGGCGAGTTTGTTCACCAAACAAAAATTCCTGAAACCACCAGCGATTTCATCACCGATTTTCGAACAACTATGCAAAAACTTAAGCCGACCGACACTGTTCATCACTCAACGCCTCGAACTTTTATTTCAAAAAATCTTCAAAACTCGACACATGTTTTTACCCGAAACGACTCCATTCGACCTTCACTTACTAATCCGTATGATGGTCCATACTTGGTTTTAAAACGTTTTAAAAAATTCTACACTATTTCGATTCGAGGTCGCCAAAGGAACATCAGCGTCGATCGGTTGAAACCTGCTTTCATGTCAAACAATGATCTCAACAACGACTCTTTAATGTCCGAGTTACCTACTGCTACTGCCTCGGAAAACAACACACCTGATATTTCTTCAAATCTACCTGATAATTTTACAAATCAACAAGTTCCTAGTGAAAACGATCTCAACACATCATCAGACTCCAGCCCAGCTGTCAGTTTTTCACCTGAAGTGCTACTCCCTAAAGCTACTACAAGTGGTAGACGGGTTACTGTTCCTTTAAGGTTCAGGTGAACCTCCTCCAGCGGGGGGATTGATGTGGCACCCTAATATAAGTATTGGTTTGGTACCAAGTATTTTAGTTTGGTACTCAGTACCTAATGGTGTTAACAAAAGTTAACATCTCTAAGAACAAAACGAATTTTCTTTCTTGTTCTACCGACTGCTAACAAACACACAAGTATAAAAATTTAAGTCCTTTAATTTGACAATTTAATTTAATAAATTTAAATAAAACTTTGAATTTTAAATAAATCAAATAAAATAATTTAAAAAGTTAATTTTATTAAAGTTAAATCAAATTCGTATATTTTATTTTTATTGGTAAAACAATTTACCAAATATAGTATCACATATAACTACACATCACATGTCATCTGAACCGAAAAATGGCATACATAATCTCATATATTTTAATGCAAAAATGGGTCTATCAAATATAATCAAATTATATATAATTTCATACAATTTTATCTAATATGTTTTCAATAAAAAATTAAAAAAAAATGTTTTAAATGTTTTACAGATCAGTACTTTTTATTTTAATCCAATTAAGTCTAGTTGCAATTCCCCGATGAAAAAAGTTTCTATATTTGCATATACAACTTTATATCATTCTATATGCTTATATGTGTGGCAATATATTACCAAATATGTTCATATCTTATATTTAGTTTACGAAAATTTTATAATATGGTATAATATATCATTGTATCGTATGTTATCTATTAGCATATCTTGTCATATGAAATATATATAGATCTATATATGACCATATTTTCTACCATATATGATCATCTGTATATTGTATATTGTACAATTTTTCAAAAGTAATTCTATCACTTTTACATATAATCCAAAACATATTATATATAAATATATGTACTAAAATTTAATGAAAAACTTTTATATATTTTTTTAGAACCATTTAAAATTATAATATATATAAGTTTCAAAATTTACTGCAAAGAACATGAAAAATAATGATTATTAATATTTTTTTATTAAATTACTAAAACACAATGTTAAATTTAATATGCCAATCGGTTTTAAAAGAAACAGTTTTAAGAGGTTTTTTAATGCATATTTTTTAGTATATATAAACAAAATTTTGTGTTAATTATACAAAACTTATGCAGAGAACACATTAAACAACACAAAATCAACTTTAAAATATAATTAAAATTGGCTTTTAACATATTTTTTTCGAAACTCTTTTTAAAACCAGTCAGGTTTTTAGAAGAGAGCGCTGAAAATGACTTGTTTAAACAAATGAAACACTCAACCAATCCTTATAACATGCTTAATGGATTCTAAATTTTCAATTTTTAGTTCCACTATCCCTGACCCTGTTTTGTGGTTTTGAGAACAAAAAATTTGATTTTCTTCCTCGTTAAATGTTATTTTTTTTTGTGTTTTACCTAGCGTTTTAAATTTATATGTTGCAATTTCAGGTTAAAAAGCATACATTTTAAGATTTAACATTATTTTTTAAAATTAATGTTTCCAGATGAAAAAGTTCCGATATACATATATATATAGTCATATATAACCATATATATAATTCCATATCACATCATATATTAGGTGATCCGAAAAATGCCATACATTACCTTATCTCATGAGATCCCATGGGATGTCATTTGATATAATTTGATCCGAAAAATGGGTCCATCTAATTTGATCTAGTTATATATAATTTGATACAATTTGATCTTCATAGAATTCTTTGAAATCCACGCTTCAATTTTGTTTCACATTCCAAATAATAAAAAAAAAGTATATATAAATCAATGAATTGGAAAATTAGACATCAACCTAGCTAATATGTTTGATTTGCTTTATTTTTGTAAATATACGGAGGTTGAAAGCTCGTTATAAATTGAAAATAACATAAAAACAAGTGGAAGCATTAAAGTCCGATGTGCCGAATAGGGTATAAAAAGATTAAATTCGGCTGCGCCGAATTTTTGAATACCCTCCATCTCATTGTTTGAATTAACCAGTGAAAGTCCAAACAATATATATATATATATATCTATATTCTTTGTAAAAATGACAATAACAATGTTGTTTTTATAATTAAAATAAAATATGATTAATTAATGTATTTGGGGTGAAGAAAAAAAATGTTGTATCAATTATCGTTAAAAGCGAACTGCACTGTTTATAAATACACCAAATTCTGTTTTTACGCGACCTTTTTTTACGTGAATTTGATTTAACGCGATTTCAAAAAATTATTGTATTCTGTTTTTACGCGGTTTTATTTGATTTAACGCGGTCTAATTCTAGTGATGAAAGTGATGTTGAAGTCTATCGTAAACGATTGCGAATACTATCAGAAATTGATGCTGATTAAAAATTTATTTTTATTCTAGTTTTTAAGTTTTATGATTTTTATAATGTGTTTTTTTAAATGAACTGTTTTTTTCTATTATTTTTGGTTAATTTTTGTTAAAATAAAATATGTGAATTTGAATTATACATACTTTATTCGTCTTATTTTAGCTGAAATTTAACATGTGGAACCTATCATCTCGTTTTATATGGATACACTATGTTTTTTTACGCGATTTTTTTTTTTAACGCGAGTTTTCGGAGGAACGTATCTATCGCGTAAAAACAGAATTAGGTGTACAGATAAAGATTTACACAATTCAATACATATGGTTTGTGTCTTTGCTATAAAAAAAATCGTCGATATTCAGACGCTGAAATCGCTATGTTTAAGTTCTATGATATTAAATATATATTTGAATTGGGAGTTAAAATGCAATTAATATTCTTTTAAGAATCCAATTGCAATTGATGGAAACGTCAAATTGGGAAAATTGTCAATAGCGCCATCTATAAGGTGGCGCAAAAATAACCTTCCGATGTTTTTTTTTTATTATGTATTTATTATGTATAGCATTTTCTGATAGGAGGATTACTTTTGCGCCACCTTATATTAAGTTATAAAGGGATAGGTTTAAAGGGACAGTAATAAGAAAAATATTGTTTTAGAAATAATAAATATATTGTGAACTAGTAATTTAATTTAATATCTAATTGTAATTGAGAAAGGACCTAGACAAAAATAAACTCAGCTTATTGCAATAATTAAATGCAGTTTGCTTATAACACTTGAAATAGGGGAAAAGCACAAATCGATGTCTCAAAGTAATCAATATTTGTAGAAAATAATATTATCCGTACATGAAATATTTATGTACATATAATGTAGCACTGAAATAATTATCCTTATTAATATTATAAAAATGACTGTTGGTTTGTTTGTTTGTTTGTTTGTGTGAGCATCACGTCCAAACGCCAGAACCGATTTTATTCAAATTTGACACATAGATAGTGGGCGGTCTGGAAGGAACTATAGGCTATATGAAATTTTTATATGATGGGCGTGGCACTTTTACGCCCACTTTTTCACTATTTTCGATATGGCTTTACCGATGCAATTGATATTTGGTACCCAGAAAGAGATGTCACAGATAAGCACTTTAAGTTATATCAAATTTAGATATTGTGGGCGTGGCACTTTTACGCCCACATCTTCACTATCTTCTATATGGCTGAACAGATTTTATTGAAATTTGGTACACAGATATTGGGATGACTCATAAGCACTATTTGCTATAATAGATTAAGACTTGGTGGGCGTGGCAGTTTTACGCCCACTTTTTGTTATCTTTTATATGGCTTAAAGGATTTTATTAAATTTTGGTACACAGATAGTGGGCAAACTAAAAAGTTATCCATCATCCCAAAAACTAGGTCTAAGGCACGCTAACAACGTAGCGGGCAACGCCCGCTAGTTTTTCTATAAAACAAAACCCGTGATTTTAGTAGAAACAAGTGGAAGCATTAAAGTCCGATGTGCCGAATTTGGTATTAAAAAAGATTAAATTCGGCTGTGACGAATTTTTGGATACCCTCCATCTCGGTGTTTTCATAAACCAGGGAAAGTGCAAACAATATTAATATCTATATTCTTTGTAAAAATAACAAAAATAATGTTGTTTTATAAGTAAAACAAAATATGACTGATTGATTAATGTATTTGGGATGTTACAAAAGAAAAATGTTTAATTAAAGTTTACTAAAATGAATCTGAAATTCTGCATGCTTATAACAGTGGGTATTCAAAGGTTATTCTGATTACCTAAAGAAGAACGTGTAGTGAAAAATATATATATTTGTATAGTTCCTTATGATGTTAAAAAAACTGTTGTAAAATTCGCCTGTTGTTTGTCTCTTTGCCTATATAATAATGAAAGAAAGTTACTAAAATATATTTTTGGATCGTTAGAAGAGATGCAATGAATACAAACGCATAAAAACAGTTTCGAATAATCAGAATTTTAGATAAATTTAATTGAACAAAAATACACTTGCGGAGACATACATAATGAAATAATTATGAAATGCCAGTTTACATTACAACACATGTGTTTATACTATACATCACATAAGTAAAACGGAAAGTGTGATGAAACTAAGTTTGTCAAAAATTATAAAAGAAAATCTTTCGAGTGTTTAGGGTGTTTTCGAAATACAAAAAATTAAAGAAACTGGTATTTCAAATTATTGTTTTTCAGCTCAGTTTCTTGTGCAATTCTCGTTTACGACTCCTAGAATAAGAACCCTAAGAAATTTTCCCAAAATTCGATTGGTTTTTACACATCAATACTTTAATTTAGATTATTTTTGTATGTATCAAATAAAAATTAGGGCTTTTAAGGAAAACAAATGCATATAATCAAAAGATTTTAAGATGAAGTATGCACCTTATATGTCTTAAATAAAAAAGTTCTGAAAGTGAATGTCCTTTAAATTAAATGGGGTTTTTAATAAATGTAATTAGAATGTAAGAGTTTCCTTGCAAATTTATTAAAGGTTGAGAATGAAAAAAAGTAAAAATAGTTTACGAAAAAAAGTTATGAATTTACATTGTTGGATTCGGGGATTTTGTTGCTGGATATTTTTTTGATCTGATAACGATTAATGTGTCTGGCAACTCCGGTTAATGCAGTCAAATAAATAAAGAATTTTAACTAAACTATTTTGTTCTACCTTTTTTCTAATTGGTGATTTTTTGATTTGTTGGGGTTAACAAAAAAAGGTATATGGCAAGCCTGGTATATGGAAAACAAAAGCATACTTTATAAATTAGCTTAACAATTTTTCGAGGGCTTCTCGCATTTGCACTTATAACCAGTGTTGCCAGGTTTGCAAAGCATAAAAACGACAAACTTTCTAGAAAAAATCGTCAAAATCGTCAAAATAAAATATATTTGTTAGAAGAGGGATAAAGTTTTAATAAAAAATAAAATACAATAATGTTATTCACATTTCAAATGTTAACGTGTTATCGTTGTAATATAACACGATTTTTGACACTTCTCTTTGGTTTAAACTTCGAAAATCATTATATTTTACAACGATATTCATATTTATAAAATGTTGAAACAGTGTGCCCAGTAGGCTAGTTGGTAGCGTGCTGGCTTATCAGTGCGGGGGTCGTGGGTTCGATTCCCACCAGAGGCACTGATCTGTTTTCGCTACAACGCGCCGAAGGCCATAGTAGCTAGTGCTCGGTTAGGGTAATAGTATATAACTTGTAATTATATGATTATTAATTAATAAAATAACAAAAATATAATGTTGAAAGATCAAATAAATACAACTTTAAATCAAACTAATTTTACCACTTGAACTGTTAAACACACACTGCATAATTCTGTGAACAACATTTCAGTGGCACAACTTTTTAAATATTAAATTCTTTTACAAAATTTGGAAATTCTTTAACAATAAGTCTGTTCGATTACTTTTCCTGTAAAGTTCAGTAAAAACTACTCAGTAACAAAATTACAAATAGTAAGACAAATTTACAAAGAAGTAAACGAACAGAAAATTTGTAGGAATTATTAAATTAGATAAAGCAGCTTGTTTTAAATATTAAAAAAAAAATCAACTGGTCATTATGGAAAAGGAAAAAGTTAATTGAAATTATCGACCAAAAATAATTTAAATGTTTTTTAACTTCTTCCATAGTTAATTATTTAATCATTTTCACTTTCAATCCATAAACAATTACAATTTAATTTAATTTTTGTTTACTAAAAATACAAGCATATTTTTTTATTTTTTAGTCATATGTTTTTTTCATCTTACAAATTCTTTCTGGCAAAAATGTATAGAGTAAAAACTTGTAAGTTCTTTGGCATCAAACTGTCACTTTACTCTCTCTTTTTACCAGTTTTTACTGCGTATTTGTCTAAACGAACACCTTCCAGTAAAAACTTGTACAAATTTTTGTGTTATCGAACAAACTTAATGTTATATTTTTAATTATTAAATTTTGGCACTTTATTTATATTATTAGGCCTGTTTTTTAAGCACCGGATTTATTTTTGAATGTATTTTGTTTCATTTAAAGTTGTATATATATCATCTTTCAACATGAAATATATTCGGGCTAGAGATCTGTTTGTTTCGCAAAAAAAGTCCATGCCTTGTGTTTTAACATGAAAATTTTTTTATTTTTATTTAAATCTAACTCCAATTAAATTTTATAAAAATTTAAAGAAATGTTCTAAACATATAAACACAGAAACTAAATTAAGCTAAACCCGTAATGAATTTATAAAAAAATAAACGCGGTTTGGATTAAGTTTTATTCAATTCTAGGATTTGCATTTTTGCAAAATTGTATTTCACATCATATTAGCATATAAAAGCTAGCTATCGATCAAAAAACAATGTTTTTGCTTTCAATTTTTAACGAAATAATATAAATTTAATGATCGAGCCGGCGATTTTATGAGAATGATAAATAAGTAGATCTTGCTGACATATTAAATTATTGTCAAAAAATCGTCATTTTGGAAGCAAAAGTCGTCAAATAGTCATTTAGTTATTTTGGGTATTAAATATCATCAAAATGACTACAAATCGTCAAACCTGGCAACTCTGCATGCGATTGCTACTAATTCATACGTAAATACATACTGTATACAAACAAAACAAAAAAACAACAACAATATTTTGTGAGTTTTTTTTTTTGTTTTTAAGTGTTGATCATGACCATGGATGGTAACCGATTCTATGTGGTTATTGGTCGTAGTAACGCTATTTTCTTTTATTTCGGTAACGGTATTTTAGGGGAAACTATACTTCAGTTATTTCGGTAACGGGATTTTAGCGTTAACGGTATTTTAGCGTTAACGGTATTTTATTTATTTCGCTAACGGTATTTTAGCGGTAACGATATTTTAGATATTTCGGTAACTTTATTTTAGGGAAAAAGATTTTTCAATTATTTTGGTAACGGCATTTTAAGGATAACGTTATTTTAGTTATACAGGTAATGTTAATGCACACCACAATTTTTAACCGCATTATGCCCGAGTTTAAATGACTGTCTAGTTTATGATCATACTTTGGGAAAATATATCTATTTACAGAAGTTTTTTTGTTCAGATCTTGTTAGATTATTTCGGTAACGGTATTTTAAGGTAACGGTATTTTACGGATAACGGTATTTCAATTATTTCGGTAACGGTATTTAAGCGTTAACGATAGTCAGTTGAAAGGTGTTAGAATCGGGGCAGTAATTCAGCGATATTGACAGCCATCCCTGCTTGCGTATATTCTTGTGTATAAGCATTGAATGTGCGTATGTATGTATGTATGATGAAATAAAAAAAAAAAATTTTTAGTGGTCTTCCCACATTTTCACTCATAACTTTTGAACGCGTTAACCGATTTTGATCATTTTCACTAGAAAAATGCTCATGATATCAACAAACAATTTGACTGAAAATTAGCAGTACCTCTTCTGTATTGGAGGAGTATTTGTGTTTCCACAGACAGACGGACGGACAGACGGACAGACGGACAGACGGACATGGCTATATCGACTTCTCTATCCATGCTGATCAAGAATATATATAGTTTATGGGGTCCCAGAATTTTTTTAAAAGAATTACAAACATTTGACAAAGTGAATATACCCTCCTGCACTATGGGATGGAGGGTATAATAATCTCGATGTATATAAAAACAAAAAACTAATATAACTGTAAAAAAATATTACTTGAGCCAGAGTACACACTAAAAATTTTTTATATAAATAGAACATTTTTGGTCTTCAAAGTTTAGTAACGTCATGATGCTTGTTAGGAAAAGACCTAACCACGTGGTTGATTACTAAGAAGACAAGAATGGAGCAAAATTTATTATTAATAGGTTTTTTGTTAAAGTTCTGCCTATTATATAGGCTCTAGCTTTTCTAAAACTTCGGGTTCTGATGAGATCTTTAGCCAGATCGAAATACTAGTATCAACCTAGCTAATATGTTTGATTTGCTTTATTTTTGTAAATATACGGAGGTTGAAAGCTCGTTATAAATTGAAAATAACATAAAAATAATCTCGATGTATATAAAAACAAAAAACTAATATAACTGTAAAAAGACATAATTTCATTTTCACTTATACACTGAGTTTCATAACTATAACGTCATTTTGTTTTCCAATTATTTCTTAAACAACTGAACTGTCTTCTGAAGATGAACTCACCTCTGTCTTGGCTTTCGATTGATGTAACATAGAAAGTTGTTATTGTACGTTGTAGATTTTGGTTTGATTATTAAGTCATTAAATGTTTTTAACTATAACGTCATTTAAGAAAATTTTAAAAATTTATAGACAATTTTTCATAAATTCAACCAAATTTAAGTCGAGATTTGATTTTTTTTAGCAATCCAGCCTATTAGTTTGAAGACAAATAATTTTGATAAAAAAAAAAATTTATTTCTCGATATAAATATCGCATATTATATTTTTTTTGGCCAAATCCGATTCGGTTCTTTTCTATACTATCTATACTTCTATACTAATATTATAAAGAGGTAATGTTTGTATGTTTGTTTGTAGAAAGTAATCTCCGTAACTAATCATACGATTTCTAAATTTTTTTAAAAATATTTAATTTGGTCCTCCAGGATGGACATAGGCTATATATCGTTCCGAAAGTTATGAGCGGAAACATAAAAATAATCTATATATATAAAATACAATGTTTGTATGTTTGTCCTCTATAGACTCTAAAACTATCCAACCGATTTGGCAAAAACCAATTTCATTTGAAAGTTTATAGTCCAAATTAGGTTTTCGGCTATATATATTTCAAGTGGGCGTGGCACCTCCCACATAAATTGAATAACATCATATATCTTGACTATTGTGATTGCAAGAGTTTTGAAACATTGCAGTATCCCATATGTTACTGATTTGAATAATCAGGAAAAAAATGGGCAGGATCGGACCAGTGGGAGTGGCAGCTCCCATACAAAGTAAATATTTAATATCATATATCTACAGTTCTATAATAGCCAGAGTCTTAGAAATTTGTGCACGTTGATTATTTGTTAATAGTCATGGGAAAAATGGGCGTGATCGGACCAGTGGGCGTGTCAGCTCCCATACAAAGTAAATACTTAATATCATATATCTACAGTTCTATAATAGCCAGAGTCTTAGAAATTTGTGCACGTTGATTATATTATGAATAGTCATGGGAAAATTGGGCGGGATCATACCAGTGGGCGTGGCAGCTCCCATACAAAGTGATTATTTAGCTCATATACAAAATTAATATTAATATTAAATATCTAGGGTTCTATATTAGCTATATAGCCTTAAAATTTTGTACGAGTCCATCAATTACAAATATTAGTAGTCGAACTGAAAATGGGATAAATGGGCGTGGTACCAAAAGCAAAAAACAAATAAGCATTAAAATAAATTATCACATTCAAGACTTTTTGCAAGCTTATTTAATAATGTTCTTCAAAAATTGTTTTAGCGTTCCTCATAGTCCTAGAATAAATAAAAAAGGTAAAGAAGTAAACAATAAATTTTATGATATGGTTTTAAGTAACAATTCATGTTTAACAGGTACACTTAACATAAAAAATATATTATTATTATATCATTATTTGCGTAAAAGAAATTTCTTGATTTAAAGAATTAATTACAATTAAAATTTGAAGGCAAAACAACGTTTGCCTGGTCTGCTAGTTTGTTATAAAGCTTTTTTCCTTTGGGCTTTTAATTGCTTATTTTGAGATTTTCTGGTTTTAAATGTTTTTTTACTTATAAAATATTATTTACTCTACTAACTTTAAAAGTGTAGCTTTTTTAAGTTTTTACTTTTGCTTTTTTAATAGAATTAAATGTGATACCATATATAATTATAATATAAAAATTATAGAATTTGTATGGTTTTAGTTTTATATGTACTTATATATAATTATACATGGATGTATATCTGATCTGATATATAGCTATATCAATTATTTATGATGAGATAAAAAGATCAACTTATATATAACATAAGATATAATGATATATGATTATATATAGCGCCATATTAGAAATGTTCGTAAACATAAGTATGTGATGTAAGTATATATGTTTACAAATGGACACATATATAATAAAATACCACTATATCAAGCTATATACGACTATCTATAAACTTTTTTCATCGGGTTACATGTTTTATAAACGAATTACAAGTAGTACTTAATTGGATTAAAATAACTAAAAAGTACTGATCTTTAAAACATTTAAATTATTTTTTAATTAAAAAACTTATAAGATAAAATTGTATGAAATTATATATAATTTGATCATATTTGAATGACCCATTTTTCGGATCAAACTATATTAGATTAGATCCCATGAGATACCAAGACATTTTTCGGATCAGATTAGATGTTATGTTTAGTTATAATCATAACGCTCTTCAGATTCTTGTTCTTAACGATGAGAATGATCACCCGCTTACCTTTTTTAAAGAATTACCCAGTTCATAGTACAGCTGTGGAAAAACGAACTGGAAAAAATTCAAAGATAACATTATCAAGGAACTTAAAAACAACGACCGAATTCCAAACAATAAAAATCTTACGAATTCAGAAATAGATTTTATTTACTCCTATTAAATGAATACATTATTCATGCAATTGAAAACACTGTTCCGAAATGCAATGTTTATGATTCCACTAAAAATTTCTAAATCCTATTATAAGGAAATTACAATCAGAGAAAAGAAAACTTTAACTGATATTAAAAATACAATAGAATGGATTTGTACTTAACACCATTGCAAATTAACTTACTTAAAATAATTAAAAACTTATTAAAGATAACCTTACTTTATCTGTAAATAATTATTTTCAGAAAAAACTTACATATATTGACCAAAGAAATCCATTGAATATGTTTAACGAAGTCAAAAAGTAATTAAGAACTACACAGACTGTAAATATTAGTACAATCAAAATTCCTCAAAACGAAGAATTTTTGATTAGAAATGCAAGCATTGAGCCTGATGAATTAGAAAAAGATGAGGACAATAACCAATTTATAGTTAGAGACCAAGTTCAGATACTGGATACAATAGGTGCTTTCTTAGAATCAATTCATTCTTTTAAGGATATTGATCCTGATAACAATTTACATATTGATGTTGATCATCATTTCTCCAAATTTTTGGAAACAAAAAATGAATATGAAATAAATCATCAACTTTATCAATATTTAACTCAACTAGAAAGTCCAATGAGTTTGAAGAGACGATTATATTTTATTAAAAACGAATCTCTTACTTATATATTTAAAAGTCTAACAAAAAAACTATCATCAGGCATAGATAACATTCCTAATTTTATTCTAAAGAACATACCAGATGAAATCATATCGGAATACTGTACTCTTTTTTAATAATATGCTCAAAAATTCTTAATTTCCTCGAGCATGGAAAGTTGCAAAAGTTGTAGTATTGCCAAAGAAAGATAAATATATCACTCATGTCAAAAATTTACGAACAATATTTGTCCATCCTGCAACAAAGCCTTCCTGATGTAGTGGAAAAAAATGGGTCTTGCTGCTGAAAAAGTTATTTTTCAGCAAGACAATGACCCCAAACATACCTCACATGTAGTGAAAGACTGGCTCAAAAAGCAAAAATTTGGTGTGATGACGTGGCATCCACAATCTCCGGATATGAATCCGATCGAGAATTTGTGGAGTCACGTCAAATCGCAGCTTGCAAAATATGCCAGTCCTCCAAAAGGCGTGAACGAGTTCTGGAGCGGACGAAGGAAGTGTGGGAGGCGATTCGTTCAGAATTGTGCAGAGCTACACACAAAGTCTACCTAATAGCATCCAGGAGCTTAAGAAGGCAAATGGTTACTGGACCAGTTATTAAATATATATTATTGTTTTAAAAATATATAGTGAGTGCAAAACTGTATCATTTTGAATTATTTGCATTATGCCTTCGTGTATTTGTTGTTGTGATCAGATCTTAATAAAACCTTTTTGAAAGAGAAAAGACACTTGTACAAACATAATATGAAAAATTTGATTGCATTTGAGTAAAATTTATAGAAATTATAGGTTGTTAAAGTGATAGTTGTGGGTTTGTGATACACTTATGCTCCTCAGTGTATATATTTTTAAATATAACTGGATAACCCACTGTATACAACAATATAAAGTAACTATTTACTACGTAACACCTTTATTTATTTTTATTAATATTAATAAAAAAAATTATTTATTTATTATTGAATCTTTTTTTCTTTGTATATTTTTAGATTAAGTGCAAGTGCAAGTGCAACCAACAAACAAACATACAAACCAGTTGTCATCGTCAGTAACAATCGCAAAAAAAAAACTTGTGCTCAATCATAATTATCGTAAAATCAACGTCAGAAGATAACTACAAGACATTTTTTTTTGTCCACAATACTTTTGCAGAAATTGAATTTTTAATTGCATAAACCAAATAACTTAAGAATCAATATGCAAAGTGTTTCTAATGGCAGCAATGCAGAAGCTGGTGGAGGTGGTACCAGTGGTACCAGTGGTACTGGCAAACGACCAAAAAAGGGTATTTTAAAAACTTCCAGCAGTTTTGATCGTACTGGTGCAAGGTAAATGTTGGGTTTTTGCAGTTAAAGAACAAATGAAACTATTTTTTTTAATTGTTGTATATTTTATTCATTAATTTTACTAATTTTTTATAAACAATTTAAAAACAATAGTGGTATTTACAACAAGGTGCCCGAATATGGCACTTTTTCGAATTGGTTGAAAGAATACCACTTAATCGATGAAAATTAAACAGCTGAATATGAGAAAAATAAGTAAACAAATTTTGCAAATTGATCTTCAGTTCCCTACCAGCGATTAAAATTGCCGTTTTTAGTGCATTTTGACAAAAAAAAAAGTTTCGATATTCTTTTTTCTATATAGGGCTCAAAAGTTTCATAATTTTGGGCTTATTCCTGTAAAAATATTTTTAAATTTTCTGTAGAGCAATTTTGGTCTACCAAAGGATTTTTTAATTTAGATCAAGTACGATTTCTATACTTTATGTTTTTTATTTTAAATTTTGCACATAAAGCAATTGTACTTGCTCAAAACTAAAAAATCTTCTGGGGGACCAAAATTACTCTACAGAAAATTTAAAAATATTTTTCCAGTAATAAGACAAACATTATGAAACTTTTTGAACCCAGTTTCGAAAAATTTTTGATTTTTTTTTTTTTGGTTAAAATGCACTACAACCGGTAACTTCAAACGCTGGTAGGTAACTAAAGATTCACTCCAAACATTTTTACTTATTTTTCCCATATTTAGCCTTTAATACACATCGCTTGAGTGGTATTCCTAATTTTTATTCGGAACACCCAAATTTACAATCTTCTTAATAAAACATACCTCGGACTGGTATTTTAGAAAAGTTTATATTTTTTTAAAGTATGTTAAAATGTCATGTATTTTAATTTTTTTTTAATTTAAATAGATACTTTAATACTATATACAACCTTAAAATAGTGAACTAACAAACATTATTAATGTAGAAATATCTTGAAATCTTTATTGTGTTAATTTTACAATTTTACTTAAATATTTGTAATATTTTTTAATTAAATAATACCTGCTGATAACATTCTTTTCTGTTTGGTTTTTTAAAGTTGCCGCAAAAGTGCTAAATTCGACGAACTTAATGTTTTACAAACCTTTCATCCACCTGATAAAGATTATGGTCACATGAAAATCGATGAACCCAAAACGCCATACAATTTAGCTGAAGACGATCCACATCGTGATCAATTAGATGCTGAATTATTAGCTGAAAAGTAGGTTTAATATATTATTTAAAAAAATTATGGGTTTTGTTAAATTATGTTTGTGATTTTAGATTACGTATTGCTGCCAACACACAAACGCCTTCATTTGATGATGAAGACGAATCCGATGAGGAGTTCGAAGAGACACCTGAAGAAAAAGGTAATTATACTAAAAATAATTCAAACACAATCTATATTATTTTATGAATTGTTTTTTTTTTAATGACTTTTTATTAGGGTTGGGCGATTAGTATGGAAGGAAAAAAATCTTAATGGGCGCTTCGCCTTTCTGATTCTTGGGATTGTACTGAGCAAAAAAGTCCACTAGACCATACGTCTACGGTAAAAATCGAGCTTCCAGATTTTGACTTGCAGATTTTTCTAAGACTTGTCACGTTTTTTTTTGGATATTTAGCCAAGACAATAGTTAAGAGCTCTCTAGTACATCGCAAAAGCATTGGAACGCTCCTTCAGGCAGTTTTGGCCTTGTGAAAGTGCAAAGGGACAGGGTTACTTTCACAAAATACGGCTAAAAAGGCCTATTTTGAAATTAAAAATTAATCCCTTAAACCCCACCCACAAATACGATTGATGCATTAATCTGCTAGAGAATCTTCCAAAGAAGAGATTGATACCATAATCTTGGATAAGCTCCTCCTACTTTCTGAGATATGTCCATCCCACAAATTGTTACTTTTACAAAATACGGCAAAAAGCCCTATTTTGAAATTAAAAATTAACCCCTTAAACCCCACCCACAAATATCATTGATGCATTAATCTGCTGGAGAATCTTCCAAAGAAGAGATTGATACCATAATCTTGGATAAGCTCCTCCTACTTCCTTCCACACATTGTTACAAGCAAGTCAAAATCTGTTTGCAAGTCAAAATCTGGAAGCTCGATTTTCACAGTAGACGTATGGTCTATTGAACTTTTTTGCTCAGTACAATCCCAAGAATCAGAAACGCGAAGCGCCCATTAAGATGTTCAAATCGCCCCACCCTACTTTTTATATCTCCAATACTGGGAAATTGTAGGATGTAGTAGCATTGAGTGGATAACACTTTTCTGTAGATCCTAAAAATACATTTTTTATGATAGAGAGCGCTCAAAAGAAGCTGATGAAATATTTTTGGTGACAGATCAGTTTCTCAATTTACACCATTTTTTAATTGTTGCTGTTTTTTTTAAGACAAGCAACACTCAGGAAACTCTTCCTATTAATGTGTTGATTTTTTTGAAAAGGGGATAGTAGAGAGGTGAAAGGAGGGGAAATATGAAGGGCTTCAAACATGGTAACACTGTAATTGCGCGAGATGATAATCTCGCCACCTGATCGAGACTTGGCGATCTTATTAAAGCTTTTTTTTTAATTCATATATGTATATAATGTCCTATGGTTCCTTAAGAGGAACAAAGGGCTATGAATTTTTTAATTCATAGCCCTGATTTATTATTTTTCTTTGGTTGGGTTAAGTGCTATTTGAACACCGAAGGAGGGCGCTGCGATACATATGAAGGATAGAAAACTCATATACATATATTATTTTTCTAAATTGTTGTTGTCGTCACCGGGAATCAAACCCGAGACCATCTGTGTAACAGTCCAACGCGCTAACCATTACACCACTACACCCACGAAAAATAAACTTTTGGTTTTCATTTTTTAAAATTTAGTCAGAAAGTGTTATTGTTTATTTAATAAACACTAACAAAACAGTGTATTATGACTAGAGATTCTAGCCTGTACACAAACAATGTTTATTAGTTAAAAATGTTTTATTTTTGATTTGAATTAGTTCGATTCTTCCAATTTTGTTTTGTACTTCTCAACAAGCAAATAAACCAATACGGGTAAAGCGTTGATCTTTTTCCTTCAAACATTATAATTTGGGTAAAACTAAAATCCCTTCTACATTGGCCTTCTGAAGATTGTCGGTGACGCGAAATGAAACATGTACGGACCTGTCAGTAGATAAAGTCTGCAGTAAATTAGCGGATGAAGACATTTTTAATTAATAAATAAACATTGCACGGTTTTTTGTTTAACAAAAAACAAATGAACCTGAACTTGAATAATCTTGCTCACATAATAATTTATGATAAAAGAACGAAAAATAAACTTTTGGTTTTAATTTTTTAAAATTTAAAAGTGAAACATTTAAAAAAATTAATATTAAGTTTTTTTGTATTATCTTTGTCCCTTCAACTCAGAAAAAAATATTTAATTTTTATAAGGTCGTTAAACCTTAAACACACTAGGCAAAAAAAATTCCAAAATTTTGCATTATTGTCAAAGCACCAATGAGAATAAAAAAAAAATGAAGGACTGCAAATATTAAAATAAATGAGGGCGCTTTTCTTTACATACATCATGGGGATTTAAAAAAAATAATACTGAAGGGATCCCTTTATCCACTTAGCGTGTAGACCGATTTAATTTTGGCGGATTTGGAAGAAAGTCACTTTTTTAAATAAAAAAAATTTAAAAATAGTAACTAATTTTACATTGTAAATTGTTAACCCATGTTTACCGTAGGTAAAATTTTTTACATAAAATAAAGTTGATGGTTATGACTGAATATTTTCAAATAAAAAAAGAATAAATTTTTTTATACATTTGGCAAAAAACGGGCATCTTAAAAATATACACTTTTTCTCATCTACAAAATCGGCTTTCGAATTTTTTGTCGGGACTTTTCCGGGCTTCCGTCATTAAGGGTTAATATTTTTAAATACTAATGATATATTACTTTGAAAATTTTACTTTATTAAGAACTAAACTGTTTTCACTTGGTTAATTTAAAAACAATTCAGATGCAATTAGGGTGATCGAGTCGGTTTTTAAAACCGGTTTCAACCGATTTTTTGTGCTTTGCCGGGTGTCGGTTTTTTTAAAAAGTTTAATTTTCGGATATCGAATAAAACGTTGTTTTAGTCATATAAAGCTTGATATAATTACATATAAATACATATGTGGCCATATTTAAAAATATATATTTACATTTCATATTTATTTTTAAGAAAATTTTTTATTTAGCGCTATATATAATCATATATCGTTATATCTCACTTTATATATGAGTTGTATTTTTATCTCATCGTATAAACTTGATATACAATAAAACCAAACAAACTATCAATTTTATATATAATAATAAATGGCATCACATATAATTCTATATAAATATATGTGTGTCAACATTAAAAAGAAAAATTATATCACTTTTATGTATAAATATATATCGCCAAAATTAACATACAAAAATCTATCACTTTTATATATAATTATCAGAACAGATAAAAAAAGCTAAATTTAATGTATTTAAAGCAGGGTTGGCAACCGTTTCATTAGGTTATCGGTATTCGATAACGATATTTTGTGAATATTTCGTTAGGGTATTTTAAGGTTAACGATATTTTTAGTTATAACGTTATGCTATTTTAAGGTTAACGTTAGTTTAACTTATTTCGTTAGGTTATTTTAGGGTTAATGTTATTCTACGTTCTTTCTTTAGGTTATTTTAGGGCTAACGTTATTTAACGTAATTTTTTAGTATACATATTTTGCAGGGTAACGGCAATATGTAGCACACCTAAATTAAAAAGTGCAAAATGTATATCAAAATTGCAACAACAGTAAAAATGCATTTTTAAAAATCGGTTATTTTTGGATTGCAGATAGTAAAAGTAGACAATCGCAGCTTTTAGAAACTTTTTTAATTTTTGAAGTATTCAGTATAGAAATTGTAGGTCATCAATTTTCTAAAATTTTAGAGATCTAAAAACGGGAATATCTATTTAGCTCCATAGAGTCTTCCTTTTTTACATTTTAAAGAACATCGGATGACGTTAGGTCAAAAATGCTAATTTTTTAATATTCTTCCATGGAATGAACGTTGTGATATGTATGTTTGTACGTATTTTTGATTATCAATATTGACGTTTATGAACATTTTTTTATGATTTGAAAGTAATGATGTTTTCGAGAAAAAAAAAATTGTATTTCGTTAGGGTATTTGAGGTTATCGAACCGTTACCGAATTAATCGAAAAACCGTTTTACTTAAAATACCGTTACCCAAATAATTGAACTAACATTATCGGTGAAATACCATTAGCGTTATTTATTGGTTTCTTCTTTTTTAATTGCACATGATTAATTACTGCGGTATTCCTAAGCAAAATATAGGCACTGACATAACAACATTTATTAAACGAAGTACAAACAATGCTCATCCCAAGAATAACTGCTGCCATTAGACAACAGCTGTTAAAATTTAGGAATTTTTAAATTATTTTTTTTTTATCCTGATTTTAGTTTTATTATTTTTTTCCATTTGTTTTTAATTATTCTATATAATTAACGCAAAAATTACATTTGTTTTTTTTTTTACAAAAACAGGGTTGTTAAAATTTCTGTTAGACAGTGGATGTTTAAAAGCCTTATGAATATACTCACGAACAGCCAGCGAACAATCCTAAAAAACATTCTAACAAATGTATAACTTAAACTTATGAATACCCCTGTTAGTTAGTACATTTAGTTGACAAATTGATTTTGTTGTTAGGTGACAAATTCTTATAATGTTAGTTAGTAGGTTTAGAAATTTATGTTTTTTTTTTTATAAAATTGTCAACAAATCATTTAAAGAAAGCATATATTTAGTGGGTTTTATTTGATAATTTGTTTCTTTTGGATCGGTATTTTAGGGATAACGGTATTTCATTTTTTTCGGTAATGGCATTTTATCTATCATCTATTCCCGAACTATATTTTAAGAGTATTTAGAATTCATTTATTTTGGTACATGTATTTTAAGGATAATGGTATTTCAGTTATTTCGGTAACGGTTTTATGAGTATAGCGGTATTTTTGTTACGACATTTCAGTAGCAACGGTGTTTTTTTTTTTTTTACTGGATAACGTTAATTCAGCAGTATTGCCTTCTAACCCTATTACCTACTTACGTTGAAAGTTGTACAGTCGTGAAATTGTTATTGATTTTAATTTTTTTCGATTATCTAGTAAATTTTAGAAGCCGAATAATAATTTAATCGATTAAAAAATATCAAACAAATTAGACACGTCTATGTGCCCAAAATATAATAAAATTAAATCTGAAATTTCGATTTTGGCAAGTTTGCTATGAAATAAACACAAGGACCCAAAATAATTGTTATCAAAATTTCGGGAATACAGAAAAAAGGCGCAGTTTTAAGGAATATTTAAAAAAGTTGATTCATAATTATTAGGAGCAACTTATAAAAAATTCGTGCCCATAACTATTTTAATACAAATTTTATTTTTTCATTGCTTTGTAATAATTATGCATGACATATATTTTTTTCTTATTCATAATTATTATGATGCAAGTAATATCTTTTTTATGTTAAAAATAATAGTTAGGAGCAATTTTTAAATATAATAATTACAATTTTTAAGTTGCAAAATTTTGGTATTGGTCTGGTCTTAGATCAGCTTGGCATGCTTAACACACACTTTGCAGGTATGTACAATGGTTGGTAAAGAAAATTTTGTAAATTGTTTGTGCCTTTAGGTGCCCTCTACTGAAAATATTAGCACAAAAAGTTGAAATTTTTACAGAATATAAATTCTAGGTGATTGAAGATGTTTCAAAAATTTTAATTTTTTATAATTTTTGGACAAAACTTAGTTTTTTAACTCATTAATGGCACGCCATAGATCCGATTGACATTGTCAACCAAACTTTGCAAATATATAGAACCATGCTTCATTTAGAAATTGTTGTAACTATTTTGCCTTAAAGCGCCCTCTAGTGAAAATATTAGAAACCAAATTTGAAACTTTGACAGGATATCAATCCTAGACGGTTGAAGATCTTTTAAAAATTTTAGTTTTATATAATTCTGTGAACAGATCTTTATTAAAAATATATAAAAAAATATGTTTTTAGGTTACGCCTGCAGCATGTTAAAGTTTGATCTTTGGTTTCAAATATATCAGCTAGGGGTCGTTAAAAGGCCATACAATTGATGAAAAATATTTATTTGGCACAGATCAGTTTCAATAAAATTTAATAAGACAATTCCTAGCTAACAAAATTCGGGCGTCAAGCGTTAAATCACAAATTACCCAGCAAGTAGTTACCTCTAAATCTATTCCAGAACAGCTTCTTTTACCAAAATATCAAAATGTAGGGCTTCACTGTAACAGAACCAGTTTTATAACTAGTTCTAGAACCGATTCTAAGGCAACCTGTTCTTGTTCGGAGGTAAAGAACCTATTGCAAATAGGACAAACTCCAAACAAATAGAATTGGTTGCAGAACATAAATTAGAAACTATTATAATACAGTATAAGTTGTTCTGCAGCCTGTTATTTATAGTTTAATATTTTATTAGGTATATCTATGGGAAATGTTCCATCTAGATTATATCAAAGTTTTTTTTTGAGTAAAAATCACTAAAAACAACGTTTTAATTTTTGTTTGTTGCTAAAAAACATCACAATTTCTATGAAATTATTTTAAAAAATTTCTTAAACCGTAATAATTATAACCAACTTTTATTTTTTCACTTATAAGTAACTAACAGTAAGTAAGTAACACAGAGGAATAAAATATTTATTGAAGTCTAATAATTATGAATAAGAAATATTTTTTTCGTTGACCATAACTATTATCAGTCGAGAGGAAAACTATAAATTCTAAACAAATAATTACGGCAAAGAAAATCAAATAAAGTTGAACTGCAATAATTAATGAGAATTTTGTATATATTGTTGATCTTTTAAAATTGCATTTCATTTTGAATTGTCAGGTTTGAGATCATAATTAAAATGTTACTATTACAAATAGAAAACACTAATTCACATAATCCTCATTCTAATCCACTTCCTTTAGCGCTGATATCCACAACATTTTTTTCTCTTCTCCTGCATTTGTTGACATTTAGTGTTTTCTATTAGCAACATTTTTTGGACAAAACTTAGGCCTACAAAGTTTCGACAATTACTTTTGTTTACTTTTTATGTAATATACAAATTAAGTCAATGTGTTTTAGTTGGGAACGAGTTGCGACGTTTAGCTTTATTACTTTTTAGTTTCGGGAATCCCCTTTTAATCATTTTTTTTGATTGCGTGTGTGTGGACATACATAAATACATATGTATTTTTGACAAACCCGCAATTTCAGTCGCTATTTTTATTGAAAAAAGCATTTTTTTGTTTAAAAATTGCTTTTTGAATACAAAAAGGTAGGTACTTTTTTTAAGTACAAATTGAGTTCATACATGTTGTAAAAACAAATATAAATACAGTCACTTAACCATTTTGTTGTTCATTTGCGTTTTTTTTTTAGAATGATGTATTTTTTTTTTTTTAAATAAGGTACTTTTTTGAAAAAGGTACTTTTTTAAAAACAAAGTATGCTTTTTTGAAACAATTTATTTATTATTTTAAAAAGGACTTATTTAAAATAAAGTATTTTTTGAAAAAAGATATTTTTTTTGAAAAAGGTACTTTTTTGAAAAAAGGTACTTTTTTTTTTGGAAAAAAGATAGTTTTATTGAATAAAGTACTTTTTTTAAACAAAGCCTTTTATAACAAAAAATTTTAACGAAAATGAAATAAGTGACTTTCTAAACATAAAATTGTATGTTTTTTAAACACACCACCCCCACCCTTTATTATGTATCAAAAAGCATAACTAATGTCAAAAAGATTCAGTGACCTTTAAAACTATGGGGTACATTACTTTAAAGTAGCTTTTTTCCGATAAATAACGCATTAATACTTATGTCCACCTAAAAGAGCAATCTATCCGACTGTGCGCTATATGCAAATAATTTTTTTTTTTTTCAAAATATTTCCTACTAATTTCCTATTTTTAAAAAACTAACACTTATACAGGTCAATTGTTTATTAATCGTTCGTATTCGCTAAATAAGTGAAGCAGTGTTTTAAATATAAAGTTTTGTGCATTAAATATGGCGAAAAATAAGAACACATGTATTGTGATTTAATACCGTGAAAACAAAAGCTTTTGAAAAAATTTAAATGCAACAAATCTGTACCATTGATCAAAAAATTAAGTACGCCATTGTAATTAGCATGTCCGATATATATTTGTAATTAATGGTTAGATCTCTATTAATTTTTTCTAAGTCATGCCGTGTTATGATCTCAAACCTGATAATTCAAAATGAAATGTAATTATTATTTTTAAGAAATATCATATAAAACTTATAACTATTTATTATGTGCTTAAATAAGCCATATACATGTTATTGAATTATTAAAACTACTTTTATTACCATATAATTTGGCGAAACGTAAACTGAAATAAATTTATAAATAAATATACAGGAGCCGTTTGAATAAAAGCTATGACACAAATTTTGACATTCACCGATTACAACATCATGACGCTTCATTGATAAGTAAAAAATGCTTACCAGAAGAATGTTTATCATATTATCTATATAAATAAAATGGAATGTGTGTTTGTTTATTTGTTGGTTTGTGCCTTACAGGAGAACAGACCCCTGGACCGATCTTCTTGATTTTCACAACATTTAGCTGACACTCTGGCATGATTAATAAGCTAGCTTTTTTTCGACTACGCCCACATTTACGCCCACTTTTACGCCCACTTTTTTTGAATTATGGAATTGCTTCCATATAGTTTTTAACACATTTACTTCAAATTGTATACGCATTATATAATACAGTCAAGGTAGATATAAACGTTTCATACGCCACGCCCACTTTCACACCCCATTTTGTTTAAAAGTTTTAATCTTTTTGTCCTCTGTACAAATTTATTCCCTTCAACGGATTTTTTTTCAAACAATGTATATTGTATATGGCGAAGCACACCGGGCTCAGCTTTTTATTATAAAAAAAAATATAACATTGACACGAAATTTTTACTTAATTTTGTTATCTTATTTTTAATGTATTACACATTTCAATTATCATTTTTTAAATTTTAAAACGATCATACACAAACTACGGTCAGCTAACTTATCTCAATGTAACCAAAGTTTAGTGATAACTATAGTAATGTATATTAAATTTATATGAAAATATCTGTGGTTAATTAAACTCTGCTATTTTTAGAAAATTTATTAGCCTTAGCTAATTAATACAAATAAAATTTGGAGACAAAACAACGTTTGTCATATTCTTCATACATTGTTTTATATTAAACAAATAAAAAAATCAATTCCGTTAAATTAAAACAAGAAAAAAATTAATAATAATAGATGTATTGAAAATGCAGGCGTTCAAAACATTTGCAACTCTCATTATTCTTACTCTTAACAAAACAATTTATACTAACAAATGCATTCCTTTTTAATATGAGATTTAGGCCGTTATATTTTTTAAACAAATTCATTATAATTATTGTTCTTTAATAGTTGTAATAAGATGTTGGAATCATAAACATCGAAAGAATAATTTTTGTAACAAATGGCATGAAATAAATACAATTCTTCTGGCTGCTGATTTTGCGGCTTCAAACAATTATAAATATATAATTTGTACAGATAGCCTCTCATCCATCCTAGCAACTCAAAATACTTTACACGATTCACCTCTAATAAATAAAATTTGAAATATCCTCACCAAAAACAAAAATAAAATTAAATTAATGTGGGTTTCGTCACGTGTTGGAATCTCTGGGAATGAATACGACGATTCAGCTGCTAACGAAGCCAAGAATAGGCCACTACTAAAAATATCCACTTGGGAACGCCGACATACTCAACGAAATATATTCTTTGTTGGAATCGTCATACAATTCAAGATGGCAATCTTACCAACATTGCTATAAAAACGTTAATCCACTTGGGACCAAACCAATCTTCCCGAAATACTCCTCTCGAAACGAAACCAGCACTATAACTCGTCTAAAAATCGGACACTGCAAGTTTTCACATAAACATCTTTTAGAGAAGACCGCTGCTCCAAATTGTACAACTTGCAATACTCAACTCAACATTTCACACCTTTTGGACGTATGCCGCTTATACAACAATTCCAGAACAAAAATCTTTGGATCTAATCTACCATCAGAATATTTAAGAAACACTTGTGATAATAACATAAAGTTAATTTGTAAATATTTATTAGAAAATAATTTAAAACAATTAATTTAATTTGAAAGCCGGAGTCGAAAGCTCTAGTAGCTAGTACTCCTCTTTTCTTTCTTAGTTACAACAATTGTATTTTGTAATTAAGCTAAATAAATAAATAAATACAATTCTGATTTTAAATCAAAAGTTTTAAATGATTTTCAAAATGGACTTTCCCAAAAAAGAAATTTCTATAAAGTAATCCGTTCTAAAATCAACGATTTGCCGCATTGTTAATAGTGGTAACATCCACACAACTCGGAAAGATGGAAGACCCCGTATTACAACTGTAAGAGAAGATCGGAAAATCAAGAATTTTTTTACGAAATATCCCAAAGCAGTTCTCAGAGAAGTTAAAACTGAACTTCCTACCATTTAAAGAAGAGCCCGAGAATATGATATTTGAAGTTATAGATGTATAAAAAAACCTTTTGTGTCGGAAAAAACCGAAAAGCTCGGCTTGACTTTGCGCGCACCCATTTGAACTGGACTCAACAGCAATGGAAAAATGTATTGTGGTCAGATGAGTCTAAATTCAACCTCCGGGGATCAGATGGAAGAGCCAATGTTCGAAGACCACGAGGCGAAAAGTTTAATCCCAGATAGACAACCGCCACAGTGAAGCACGGAGGTGGAAACATTATGGTGTGGGGTTGTTTTTCAGGAAATGGGATTGGCCCAATTCACCGATTTACTAGCACAATTACGGCCACAATCTATAGAGATCTTTTGAGTTCAGTTATGCTTCCGTATGCTGAGTGGGAAATGCCACTCTCAACGACCCAAAATACACAGCGGAGATTGTAAAAGTTTGGCTGCAGGAAAATTAAATTAATATCATGTCGTGGTCGGCTCAATCTCCCGATCTCAACCCGATTGAGAACATGTGGACGATTGTAAAACGGAATATCGGCAATAAAGTATTCCGACATGGTGATGAACTTTTTGTCGAGTTGGAGAAGCAGTTGAATGAAATTTCTGACGATTATATTAAAAAGCTCATTGCCTCAATGCCTAAGAGGTGTTCAGAAGTTATAAAAAATAATGGCTACGCTACAAAATACTGAGCGTTAAAACCATTGTTTGTATTTCCTGTTAATTACATTAGGAGTTGCAAATATTTTGAACATTGCACTATCGACTTATTTTGTTAAAATTACTTTTTTTATTTTTTAGAAGTTATGAATAATTTTTCTTGTATTTGTAAAATAATATGCCATAACTGAATTTAATAAAAAAAAAAACAAAAACTTATGCCACAAATCTTTTTGATCAAAAAAATTATAATTACCTAAACCATGATTTCAGTTGCAAATGTTTTGAACACCACTGTATATCACTTTTCTCTAAAGAGAAAGTTTAAGAGTTATGCCACAAAAATGATTTGAACTAATTTCAGTCCATTTTTAGGGGTAAAAGTCGATTCTGACTGGCCTGTTTTCATCTGAGACGAAACATTTATGCACAGAATTTATTCTTAATCCCCAAATGTTACGGAAAATGCTCGGGTAGCGTTAAAAATACAAGTTTTGCACATATGGTTGGTCTACTGAACATGCATCAAAAGAGGGATGCTTTCCAAATTTTCTAAATAATGAACAGTTTTGGAAAATATATATGCTTTTTTAGTACCAAAAAGTAGTTTATTCTTCGTGGTTTTTTCTTGTTATTAAAAATCACCATTAATAAAATAATCCTGCATAAATAAATATTGAAAATTCCTGTTAGCAGGCAATTTATCACGATTTCCAAGATCCCAGACTTTTTTAACCCTGGGTTCTAAAGTTGGTACAATGAAGATACAGAAATTAGTTTGTCTATTAGACACAATCGCCATTTCCATATTGCAAATAAAAAAATGCAAAGATTATTGTATATTTCGTACTATTTGCATACTGACCCTATTTTTTTTCCTTTAAAAAATGGAATTAATTCTATATTTTGTTTTTTATTTATTTTTTTATTGCTACAACAACTAAGTTTGGATTATTTCATAAAATGAAGAGTGATTATTGTACTTTAAAAAATAAATTTGCAAATTTTCGCACCAAATTGGTTGTATTTTTTAACGTTAAATAGTGTTACGAATAAGTTACCCTATTTTTTTGTCCGTAACTGTAGGCGATATTAGCATCAACATTTTTGGTTTTTCGAGTACATAAAAGCTGCGCTCAAAAAAATCTGTATTTCATTAGTTTTAGATATGTTTCCATACAAAACCGTATTAACTTTGGCCGCACCCTTTAACCCTTAATCGTGAGATTATGCCTCTAAAAGAAAATACATGTGCTTTATTTTTTTTCCTTATCAGATATCCAAATTCAAATCTCAGTTATTTCTACGACATTGTTAATTATTTTTACTGGGTTTGTAAGTTGTTTTTCGGCAGTTAAAAATTACCAAACTTTTAGTTGCTTTGTCGCCGTTTTAACCGGCATTTTCTGTAGATTCTACCGACAAACTTTATTTAATGTACTTTTATTGTCAGCATGTACCGTATATTTATTTATTGATTTGTAATATATTTCTCTCCATTTGTAGTACGTCGCTTAGAATTTGAACGTCGTCGCAAGGCACATTATAAAGAATTTGAAGCAGTTAAATTAGCACGCAAACTAATAGAAGAAGAACTTGCTGACGACGATGAAGACGACGACGAACAGCCAGCCGATAAGAAGAAATCGTCAACATACAATTCATCAGAACAAACACCCGAGTCACCAGTTAAATCTTCGGGAGTTTCTTCACAAGATCAAGTTTCTCAATGTTCCGAAAATGTTAGACAAATGGATATAGATGTACCCTTGGGTCATTCCAATCAAGAGAGGGATAAAATTTAAAATAATTTGTATGTCGTAAAATGTGCATATAAAACAAACAAACAAAACACCATCATTAAAAATCCTTAATACAAATTTGACAATTTGGCAACGTGATCTTGATTTTAATAAAAATAATTTTAATAAATATATATAATTAAAAACAAAAAAAAGTGTAATAATCAAAAAAATCAACTATTGCATAACACAAACATTAAGAGTTCGTCAAAAAGGTATAAAATTTCTTTTTATTTTGGGATATTATCACTTTTTAACATGTTTTTGCATCAAATACAAAATTTTCGTTATTATTTTTGTAAAATTTCAACTCCTTCCTTATGCGATCGGCCGTCAAAAACGCTGTTTTAGGGAAGAGCTGTATTCATATGAAATTTGAATTCACCATTCGGTGCTACACCAAAAATTAAAAAAAACTTATTTTTACCGTTTTCAAAGTGCACCATTTAGGAAATAGAGCGGTTGGAAAAAAATAATTATTTTGTTTAAAAAAACCCATTCTTAGCTGCAACAATTGTCGCTTTATGGTAATCCAGTAAAAAGTTATAAAGTTTTCAAAATGTTGTCTTTACTAAAATACTGAAAACATATAAAAATCGATTTCCTTCCACCCTTTGCGATTTCAATCAATATAGAAGCATTTCAAAATACGAAAAATATTCGAAAATTTCACAAAAGTAGTCGTCCATAATCGTCCATATCTTTTTAGCGGTTAAAGCTACTTGATACATTTTAAAGCTACTATTATCGTACTTTAACTTAAATTAGAAAAAAAAAATAATTTTCTTGAAGGTAAAATGCATTTTTTTCAAAATCCACGGTTCAAACCGCTGAATTTGAGAAAACTGGTTTTTTAAAATTCTTAAAAAAATATTTTAATTATTAATTATTCCCGTATGCAGCTGCCAAATCAATTTATGATTTCGACTATGTCATATCTATATGACACTTACCTTCATAGCAAATTTGATCCAAAATTCGATATTTTTTGATGGTTTTATATTAAATGAGTCAAAATGTAATATTGTATTGATTAAACTGATTAACCCATAACTTTTGAACAAAGAGTTTAAAACTAAAACGTAATGGCGCAAATGAAAGACCAAATTTTATAGTTTTAAAAAAGTTAAATAATAAAGTAGCATTCAGTTTTACTTAAATACAAATCATGTGGAAAGGAATTTTTGCCTGCCGCAGCATATGCGGCAAAACCAGTTAACCGGTTAACAACATTTAAATGGGCCGCAATATATCGAAAATGTTTGCAACATTATTCTTAGCTCAAAATTCTTTTTATTGTGTGTGTTAAAAAAATATTTTTACTTTTATTTTAAAAAATTGGTACCGTTTTTAGCGGGTAACGATACATCAAAAATGTTTGTACCATTTTTCTTAGCAAAATGCATTACGATTTTTATTATTTAAAATTATAGTGAATTTTATAGTTGAACTATAAGTTTATGTGTGAGGTTTTATTCGTTCGGTTTGAGATCATGACAAATTTTTCTCCAAATTAACAGAAAAATTAAAATTATTTTTAAAAGTTTTTGAAAAAAGTGAGTTTTTCGTCCACTGTATTGCCTAAACGGTACACTTTAAAAACTGGGAAAAAAATTTTTTTTTAATATAATTTTTTGTGTAAAATAGAATACACTAAATCAGCGTTTTTGGCCACCGCGCGCTTGTGGAAGGAGTAAAACTAAAAAAAAAAAAAAAGCAAAAATGAAAGAACCGTAAAAAAATTATGATATCCCAAATGAAATTTTCGTGACGAACTGTAATAAACATTTATAATTCAGGTTAGAAACGAAGTAGAAATCTTCTACAGTCATATTCGTACATACATTTAAATATATCCAAATCTGTACATTATAAAATTTACAAAATCAAACAACAAATTTAAAATACTTTGTTTTTGTTTTTTAGATTTCAAAATTTGATTGCATTTATTTTATAAAATACCACCCACTCATTTTTATTGGAATCATTTGTGTTTTTTTAAACAATAGTTGTAGTAAATCATAAGATCTTCTACTTCTATATGCATACATATGAAGAAATGTATATTAGTTGATCTTTTAAGTGCCACATTATAATAATTTTCATTTAAAATTTAACTCAAAATTGTGTTATTTCAAATGTTCTATGTATTTTTTCCTGTTATGCTTCCGAGCCACACAACACCAATAAAAAAAAACAAATCCGATTAACTAAAACGAATATATACTATCTCCTAATTTTAATAACAAAACTTTAATTCTTTGACTGATTTATATATTTTTAATAACTTTAATTTGCCAATAATAATAAAAAAAAAAATCAATTAAAATTGAGTTCAAGAGTAGTTTAATGAATTACAACTATAAAAAATAAAAACTGTGAAAGTATCAAGAGATTTGCAAATAACTTAAGTTAATCAATAAAGAACGTTTAAAAAAAACATTTAAATTGTTTTAATCATTCAAATTTATCTACAGAGAACTGCAAATGACATTTATAATAACTGCATTTGCAGGTAAAAAGTTGGTACTAAAAAGTTGGCTCGGATCCAGTGTTAGGTTGACATACTTTAAAGCTATGACATGCAAAGGTTCACGTTGAAACGTCTTCAACGTCATTTAAAAGTCGAAAAAATTAAAAAATCACACCTGTTACGGCTTTTAAATCATAGCGAAAGTGAAAAATTTTGAATTTTTCGGTGTTCTTGCGATTAAATCAGAACGTTTTTCCCTATTTTTTATTCGTTTTAATTCGTGTAAAAAAGCCTGGTCGAAAGTAAAACGAATGCCCTTTTTTTCTAGTAAATTACAATTTGGGGTCAAAAATGGTGCTTAATATTTAAAATTTAAAATTTAAAACTTTTTTACTTATTTCTGATTTTATTGTATTTTTGGTTGTATTGTTTATACTCTAAAAACCTGTTTTAAAAAACATTTTTTTGTTTTGATATTCTAGAAAACACTCAAACAAATTGACAACAATAAGTGTGTTCGATAACACAAACATTTTTAAAAATTTGTAAAAGTTTTTACTGGAAGGTGTTCGTTTTACACAAATACTCAGTAAAAAATATAAGAAGAGAGACAAAAATGACAGGTTGTTGACAAAAAACTTACAAGTTTTTACTGGATAAATTTTTGCCAGTAAGAATTTGTAAGAAGAAGAAAACATATGATTGAAAAAATATGCTTGTATTTTTAGTAAACAAAAAAAAAAATATTGAATTAAATTTTTATTGTCTATGGATTTAAAGTGCAAAATATTAAAGAATTAACTATGGAAGATATTAAAAAACATTCTAAATTATTTCAACTAACTTATATCTTTTCTATAATGACCAGTAGATTTTTTTTTAATATTTTAAAATCAGCTGTTTTATATATTTTACCAATTGTTACAAATTTTCCGTTCGTTTACTTTTTTGTAAATTTGTCTTACTCTCTGTAATTTTGTTACTGAGTAATTTTTACTGGACTTTACTGGGAAAGTAATCGAACACACTTAATGTTAGAAGCATTTAACTTCCCATATGTTTTTTATTTTCCATGAAACAATATGTTTTTGGCACTTTGATAATAATTTCGAAAAAAATTCGAGTTTTCAAAAGCTTTTAGGATTTGAGAACACCAAATTTCCATTTCGTGTGATTTCACAAATTCGTTCTAATTGCAAAACGTTCTAAAGTTGGGACATGGGCGAATTACTTGAAACTTACAAGATTTTTTTTTTATTAATTTTATTTTTTGATCATAATTTTAACATGGCATAATAATACAAGGTTAAGGCATTAGGGAGAAATAGGGGTTTTTTATTTGACTTTCTATGAGAAAACATTTTTCTAATAAGTCTGTTTAATGGAATTGAGTTTTGAGAAGATGGCATAATTTTATACAGTTTGAGGTATACCACTTCGATGTCAGTGCTCCAATAACGAGATAGGAACATCACAAACTTATAAAGAAAAACAAGCTCTTAAAATATGCAGTAAAGAATCCAAAATATGCGCTTAAAATATGCATTTAAATCGAAATATGCAAAAAAAAAAACAAATATGCACTAAAAACCAAAAAAAATATGCGCGTACAATTTTTGGATTTTAAAATATCGATTTGTAACTCCATGATGCATTAATAACATGTGGAATTATTAGGAAATTTCTTTTTTAAATAAACAATTCCTCAACATTCACACAAAAAAAATTAAAATTAAAAAATTTTTGTGGGGTTACGAATTTTTCTTATTATTTTTCGTCCCGAAACAAGAGACGAAAAATAATATGTCATCTGCGTCCAAAATTCTCCAATACTTTTGGATGCAGATGACGAATATGCCCTCAGATTTGTAAAGTTAGCTATAGTTAAAGAAATATTAACAATACCTTTTTTTTTTTAGGAAATTAAAGTTTTTTGATAAACTTTTTATAAAATAATACAAAATTTTAAATAATAACGCAACTAGTATCAACTATTCTCTTTAATTTAATTTTGTTTTGAAAGGTGTCATACTATTCGCTATGCCTCTATTTAAATTTGAAAATTTTAATTTTTCACGATTTCGTTAATAAAAAATCTAAAATGAAAAGAAGATCCAATACTTTAATACGTACCTTTAGTGAACATCACAGGTTACCTAATTTATGAAAAAAAAACTCGAGACCTTTCTCTTTTAGTTTAAGAAAAAATTGCTAAAACTGCAAAATGCCTTCAAAATATGTAGTCTGTAGTCAGTTAATATTCACATTAAAAAAAAAAATAAGTGATGCTTTCACTTTAGTTTTTTTTTTTTAAAGAGAAGCAATACTCAGGAAATTCTTAATATTAATTAATGTGTTGCTTTCTTTTGAAAGGGGATAATGGAGAGATGAAATGTGGTGAAAGATGAAGGGCTTCAAACATGGCAACACTGTAATTGCGCTAGATGATAAGTCTTAGAACAGGTGTTGCTCACCACCTGATGTAGAGTTGGCGAATTTATTGCAGCTTTTTGTTTCATAGCCCTGATTCATTAGTTTAGTTCAGTGGGGTTAAGTGCTATGGGAACACCGAAGGTGGGCGTAGCTATACATATGAGTGATAGAAAACTCATACATATTATTTTTCTTAATTGATGTTGTCGTCACCGGGAATCGAACCCGGGACCATCAGTCCAACGCGCTAACCATTACACCACAACGCCCACAAAGATATCCTTTATACTCCACCCAATCGCTATTAATTTATATGATTTTTAAGGCACAAGTTCCATACCTTAAAAACATATTGAAAGTTATTCGCTGTTTATTCAGGTATATAAATTATTAAGAAATTTTAAAGAAAAAACTAGATTTTTGGTAAAAGTTAATTTCGCGAATATTTCGAAAAGTGGAGCTGATATTAAAATTTGGTGTTCACTAAGGTGGACCTTGAAATGAAATTTTTGCGATATTTTGGTAGATGAGGGCTCTATTCCGTGCCTTTTTGAAAAAAATGACAATGCCGAAAAAAAAAATTAAAAAAAAAAAAAATTAGGGGTTGCGCACGAGCCGAGAAAAAGGTCCACTTTGCCAAAATTAGGGGGGAAATTGCCATAGGTCATCAGGGGTCACCCGTAGGGGGGAAGAATGTATGGCCGACCCCCATTAACTTTTTACCGCCAACATTTTCCCCCAAGACACCCACCCCCTAGCTACTCCCCTTAGGGGGGTCACCATACAAAAATGGAGGTTGCTCAGTATTTTCGAAAAACACCATAGGTCATCAGGGGTCACCCCAGGGGGGCAAAATATATGACCGACCCCCATTAACTTTTCATCCCCAACATCTTTTCCGAACAAACTTACCCTCTATCTCCACTCCTTGAGGGACTCCCCATACAAAAATAAAAGAAGCTGTAATTGAGTAGTACTACTAAGCACTTTTAATATAATATAGTCAAATTAACATATTTTTGTTCGCTGATGGGTATTTCTTGCGGTAAGAATCGATAACATGTAGTAAATACTGTTTCTCTTCTTCGCCTTGACACAGTATTCTATTATAATCTTGTATCATTTTTACTCCTCTTTCGGCAGTGTCGTTCACAACGCGCAAGTTATTTACAATTCTACGACCTTCTTGATAGTCTGGCGCGAGATTTCCAGGTTGCTGGATTTGCTAGAATGAAATCTTGCGATATTCCAAATCGTACAAATAAATTTTTGGTATTATGAGAGACGAAGTTGCTCAAGTCTTTAGCCAAGAATTCCTCATTCACATCTTTGAATTTCACCTCGATTTTTTTAACGCTGGTGCTTTTGATTACGACGCGAGGAGCTGGGGGAACCGGGTCGTCTTCTTCATCTTCTTCACCTTCTTCGTCTTCTTCATCTTCTTCACCTTCGTCATTCTCATTTTCTAGCAATGCTTGGGCCATTTTGGCCTTCAACTCATTTGAAACCTTGTCATCGAAAAAGGCAAGGGCTATGTGCTCATCGGCGAGATACCATAGGTGACCGATAAATTTCTTTATCATTACCCGAGATAAATCCTGGTCAACGGACTTGTACTCGACGATGTCCTTCAAAAACTTCCAATCTTGATTCGGCGCCTCAGCTGCTCGAGAAGAACCAAACCATGCCTTGACGTAAAGTCGCACCACAAAAATATAAACGTGTCGAATACCATTCAATTCACATACAGATAAGTGAAAAGTTCTCCGAAACAAAAACATCTTGAGGCTGTAAATGGCTTTTGCCATCCATCGAGCATGGGAAACGGGTCCTGGAGCTCGGAAATGGTAATTCTCAAGTTTTTCACCCAGAAACAAAAGAATTAATTGTAGCATTTCTTTGTAGTCATCGTGAGGGTGTTTCTCCTTCAATTGATCTAAGCAAAACTCCTTTATGCCGACTTGTATTGCCACAGGAATTTTCTGACGACTTGATCGTCTATCAAGCCAGAATGGAATGGTTTAACCTTTACAGCGTCCCATTCCTGTTTGAAACGGTCAAAGCAAGGAACGCCTGGTGCACTGGTCTTTCCCATTTTTGTCTCAAAAACTTCCCTTAGCACCAGTTCGTATACGTGGTGTCTGCAAGGTAAATATAAGATTTCTCTCTCCAACAGCCGCTCAAGAGCAACTGCGGCTTCGGAGAATGGGCCACTGTTCGTTGATGTCGTGTCGAAAGAAAGTCCTTGTATTCGATGTGTCATATGCCAAGATGCCAACAGTTGATAAACGGCATGTGCTATTCTCCGGCCTTTTCCTTTCCCATCTTCTACTTTGGGAACTCCAAGAAGTTGTTCTTTTTCTCCGTACGAGACAATTACCGGTAGACGGTCCACCTTCTTTGTACCCACAAAATCCAAAAGCATTTTGCCATCCCAATGGACTACGAAGGATTTAGCTGCGACAAGCTGGAGATAAATGAAACGCGTTGAAGAATAAGAATTCTGAATGAGAGCAAATAAATCTATGCGATCTTACTTCTGGATTGTCTTTCACATAACTCAGCATGTTCTCTCGATTTGAACGCCGACATCTCCGAAGCGACGTACGGTTTATTGTGTATTGTTGAGGATCGCGTCCAAATGCTTCTGCCGCCGCTATCATAATGCCGACCGCGTCTCGGTCAGTCACTTTGCACTTGTCCAAAGCTGATAGGACTCGTTCAGTAAAACATTGTTTGTAACCTCTTATGTCACCAACATTTGATGGGCCAGCTTCTGCCGGGAAGTTTTCGTCCTGTCTCCCATTATCATCGCTTGAATCACTGCTTGAAAATTTAACCACTGCAATTGAAAGAATTTCATTTGAATATAAACATTGGACGAACAAACAAAGCGCGAAATAACTTACCGCCTTTAGCGAACTGATCTCTACTAGATTCCGTTGCACGTTTGCGTCGCAACTCTTCTTGTTCTTCGCGCTCAGCTTTTCTTTTCCTCGTTCGAGTATCAGTAGCGTCCACACCTCCCATAGTTCCTGGCCGGCCATCTTCTCTTTGCTTTAGCAGAAACTCAATGTCTTCGGTATTTGTCATTTTCTCAAGGGCGTTGGCGTGTGCGATGTCGAAAAGATTATCCAAGCTATCAGAAAACTTATTCTCTTTTTCTCTAGTGGACTCAGTTTTCTGTGAGATGACTTTCTTAAAGCATCCCACTCATCGTGCAGCGCAGCTATCTCCTCTGGCTTTCGTCGGAATAGCTGCTTGGCGCCAAAAAATCATCACTGCGTCCGCGACTATAACCGCACTATTTTTCTTCGACATGTTTCGTTTGCGAATGTTGAAGAAATGCATTCTTAGCACTTGCTTCTTCGACGGTAATTTTTTTTTTTTTTTTTTTTTTTTTAAAAGAGAGGCAACACTCAGGAAATACTTCCTATATTTAGTGTGTTGCTTTCTTTGGAAAGGGATAGTATAGAGATGTAAGGTGGGGAAAGATGAAGGGCTTCAGACATGGCAACACTGTAATTGCGCGAGATGATAAGTCTTAGAACAGTTGTTGCTCGCCACCTGATGGAGAGTTGGCGAACTTATTGAAGCTTTTTGGTTCATAGCCCTGATTCATTATTTTACTTCGGTGGGGTTAATTGCTATGGGAACACCGAAGGTGGACATTGCGATACGTATGAGGGATAGAAAAAACTCATACATATTAATTTGATGTTGCCGGCACCGGGGATCGAACCCGGCACGTTCTGTGTAAAAGTCATCTTAACTTTGGTGGAATATTGGTGGAATTTCTGTAAAAAAATCAAAAAAAATCAAAAAAATCTCGATATTGTGCAACTGTAAATACATAGATTTTCAGTATTTTTGTATGGGGAGTCCCTCAAGGAGTGGAGATAGAGGGTAAGTTTGTTCGGAAAAGATGTTGGGGATGAAAAGTTAATGGGGGTCGGTCATATATTTTGCCCCCCTAGGGGTGACCCCTGATGACCTATGGTGTTTTTCGAAAATACTGAGCAACCTCCATTTTTGTATGGTGACCCCCCTAAGGGGAGGAGCTAGGGGGTGGGTGTCTTGGGGGAAAATGTTGGCGGTAAAAAGTTAATGGGGGTCGGCCATACATTCTTCCCCCCTACGGGTGACCCCTGATGACCTATGGCAATTTCCCCCCTAATTTTGGCAAAGTGGACCTTTTTCTCGGCTCGTGCGCAACCCCTAATTTTTTTTTTTTTAATTTTTTTTTTCGGCATTGTCATTTTTTTTCAAAAAGGCACGGAATAGAGCCCTCATCTACCAAAATATCGACACAAGGTCCACCCTAGTGTTCACATTCGTGATCTACGTCGTGATAAGTCGCATCTCTGATGCATTTTTACCACCGTATTCATAAAAATATTAAATAGCATTTTAAATACATTTTTAGTTAAAAAAAAAAATTTAGCCTTAAAACTGTATTTAACGTGTGTTTTAACTAAAATGTGTTTGAAATCTGAATTAAGATTTTTTAGTGTTTAACAGTGCAATTAATAATACGTATTATATAATATTAACAGTTGAAGTAAAACATACAATTTAGAAAAACTAAAAGCAGTATAAATAAATTTGAGATATCAAATGATACAAAATTTTGAGTTTGTATTTTAACGTCTTTTTCAGACAATTGCAATTAATACCATAATTAATATGCAATTTTTAATTGTGAAAGGCGTGGTAGAGAAGAATGAGTGTATTTTCTAAAAATCATAACTACATTGCAAATTTTCAATTTTCTGAATCAGACTGCGCAGTTTCTGGTATTGAACCTTCGCCAGTGACCCTGTTTTTTTGAATAATGTAATATTTGTTATATTTTTATTTGTTCGATTGCGTCTATATGACATTTTCTGTGCAATCACTGACCGTGGTATAGATAAACTGATTTCTAATGTCACATGCACTCGCACTACACGTTAGACAGAGCGCTTTAACCCACTGATCTATCGTCAGGTTGAGTTTTGTTGTGATTAAAACTAGTTTTATTCAATACACCGTGTTTTTGTTCTTGCATACATAATCTCAGAAGTACAACTCCAACAACACAACAGTTCTATTTTTAGAAACTTATTTTATTAACGAGGTGTAGCGAATTTTTGCATTCTTTACGAGGTGTAGCGAATTTTTGCATTCTTGCTATAAAAGTCCTTGTTAGGTTTTGGACAGTTGTTCTGCATGTATTTTGACTATTCAACTTTAACGAATTGTTCTCATTTGTTCTTATTTTAAAATTCTAAGACCTTCATGAAAACAAGTATTTTTTATCAAGTGTTTGGAATCGATTGTTTTGCAGAATGTGACTAAAATTTTAAAATTTGTTCACAATCAATGGTTTAAAGTCGTGTTTTTTAGTTTTTATTTTTAATTTAATATTTTATATTTATTTATATTTCATTACAAAAAAGTTATTTTCGCCTTAATCATGAATTATTTTATACGAAGTACTTTACCCGTAAATTCAACTGTAGCTAGAAGTTTTCCCCGCAATATACTCATTATACTTTTCCCAGGAGAAACCCTATACTTTTATTTAGTTTTTAAGCTTTTGTTTATTTTTATTTTAACATTGAATGTACAGTAGCTTGTCCCGTTAAACAGCGTTTTTGCGATTTCGTTGTAGTAACAGCACTCGAACGACGCTTATTAAAGCCCTTAACAATAATAGTTCAGCATAAAAATTTTTGAAGTTGATCTTCAGTTCCCTACCAGCGATTTAAATTTGCGGTTCTAGTACATTTTGCCTAAAAAAAAGTTTCGACGATTTTTTTCAAATGTGTCTCAAAAGTTTCGTATTTTAGCCCTTTTTAAGAAAAAAATAATTTAAAATTTTTGGTAGAGTAATTTTGGACCACTGGAAGATGTTTTAGTTTTCATCAAGCTAATTTTCTTACAATATTTTCTTTAAATTTTTGCATTAAAACACTCAAAATCTTTTCATATATACAGGTGATAATATACAGGTGATAAGTGTAAGCTAATAAGTAATATAAAATAAGCTAGAACTAAAAAAAAGGTAATATCTTGAATTTTACAGATTTTTCTCGCGTTTAGCGAAAAAAAAAACATTTTTAATCTTACAATAAACGTTTTGGAAATACAGGTCATATATGAAAAGATTTTTAGTGTTTTAATGCAAAAAGTTAAAGAAAATATTGTAAGGAAATTTACTTGATAAAAATTAAAACATCTTCCAGTGGACCAAAATTACTCTATCAAAAACTTTAAATTATTTTTTTCTTAAAAAGGACTAAAATACGAAACGTTTGAGCCACATTTGAAACAAATCGTCGAAACTTTTTTTTTGTCAAAATGTACTAGAATCGCTAATTTTAATCGCTGGTAGGGAACTGAAGATCAACTTAAAAAGTTTTGATGCTGAACTTTTATTGTTCAGGGCGTTAATACGCATCGTTTGAGTGCTATTACCGAAAAATTTTTTCTATCGGGACACGCTAATGTACAGGCATTTCAAAATGACAACTTTTTCTAATAATTCTACCCTTATCGTTTTGCCCATGGCATCACAATACAAGGTAAAGGCATTAGGGAGAAATATAATTTTTTATTTGACTTTCTATGGTTTTTTTTGTTAACTTTTTGAATGCATTTTTGTCATTTTGTTTTTGAAAACGAGAGATCAAATTTCTAATTTTTTCCATGTATTACTGTTGGTTTAAAAATTCAATATATAAATGTCTTACAAATAAAAACTAGATGCTATGTTCAGGGCTAAAAATGTTTTCTTTTGTTTGTTCTTAATTAAATCTTAATTTTAATTTATACAAAATATGCAAAAAGAAGAAATTAAACTGAAAATATGCAAAATATACAACAAAAACTGCCAAAATATACCATCAAATATGCATTTATGGCAAAATATGCATTTATAACAAAATATGTAAAAATATGCAATAACAAATCGATGTACACACAGATAAACATTTTGCCATTTTCCAACTGAAATTCGATTGCTACTACTCAAATTCGGTTACTAAAACTGAAATTGGTTGGTACAACGGAATATTGGGTTTCACAACAAAATTCAGTTAATACAACTGAATTTTAGTTGCAACAACCAAAATATTCAGAAACCAAATTTGAATATGGTTGTACTAACAGAATTTATTGGTTGTTAACGCTAAAGTACACTTTTCAATTCGGTTGGCACTTTATTTCTCTGTGTGTAATTTTGTTGTAAATTCTTTGATTCGGAAAAATATTTGGTCAAAATCGGTTTTGTGCTACTGACTACAAACATGTATTTGCATGAAATTCCTTGCCCTACTTATAAGGGATTCGCGTAATTATTTTGAAAATGCATGCTTTTTTCGTCTGACATTCACAATTATATTTGAAATTGGCTAGCTTTTGCTTGATCAGGACCTCCGAGTTAAAAAACACATTTTAAAACCGATTTAAAATCCAAATAGCTCATTTGAAAGAAAACACGTCAGAACCTATGCAGCCAAAAAAATCAATGTTAAATTTTCATTATTTCATTGTGAACAGGGTGATCAAAAATAATCCTATTCTGTGTTTTTTTTTTTTATTTTAAATAGTTCAAATGTTGATAATTTTTTTTTGTTTTCAAAGACATAAGTTTCGGGTAAATAAGTTACAAGTAAAGGGTGTTTTTTATACAGGTATAAAACTTTAAGTTGGCAACACTTTTTTAACTGGCGGCCATTTTGTCAGCTGTCAAGTGATTTATGTTTAGTTTGGTTTGGCATTTCAACATGAATAGACTGACGCCTGAGCAACGCTTTCAAATTGTGTAAATTTATTTTGAAAATCATGGTTCTGTTCGAAATACGTATCGAGCACCACGTCCATTTTACGATCAACATATTCGTCCATCAGAGCAATTAATTCGATTAACTATGGAACGTTTTCGCACTACGTTTACTCTAAATGATAATATGCATCTACATAGTCGTCGTACAGTGCGTACAGAAGAAGTCATTGCTGCTGCAGAGCGTAGCGTAGAGGAAGACCCCAATCAGTCTATCCGTGCATAGGAATTGGATATGTGTTCATCCACTTTATGGAAGATTTTGCGGAAAGATCTTGCTTTGCGTGCTTACAAAATCCAACTCGTGCAACAATTGAAGCCACACGATCACCTAGCAAGGCCACAAAAAAAAAAGGTTGCCGTTGATTCCGATTTTCATAAGCGAATTTTGGTTAGCGATGATGGATACGTCAATAAACAAAACTGCAGTATTTGGAGTGATGATAATAATCAAGTGTATGTCGAGACACCGTTACATCCAGAAAAAGTGACTGTTTGGTGTTCTTTATGGGCTGGTGGACACTGATAACAATCCATGCGTAAAAATACAAATAAATGTCAAAATAACCAAAAATTTTGTAAAATAAACGAAAATTTGTTTATTTTACAAAGATTTTGTTGTTTTGACATTTTTTTCGTATGGATTATTATGAGTGGAATCATTGGTCCGTACTTCTTTAAAAACGATGCTGGCCAGAGCGTTACAGTCAATGGTGACCGGTATAGAGCCGTGATTACTGAATTTTTCTTTCATCAATTAAGCCTGAAACGATTGACCACTTGGAGGACAACATTCGCCGTGTTTTTGCCAATATGCGGCCACAAATGTTGGAAAAAGTCATCGAAAATTTGACCTTCAAATTAGACTTCGTCCGAGCCAGCCGTGGCGGTCATATACCAGAAGTCATATTTAAATTATAATGCCAGAAGATTATCTTTCGAATAAAGTAAATTTATGTCAATTGAAAAAAATCATCTTTGTTTTATTCCATTCAAACTTCTATACCTCTATAAAAAAATTCTTCATTCTTTATTACTCAATAGGGTTTTTTATAATTTTTTAATTAGGTTATGTTTTTAACGAAAATTTTCGCCTTTATTGGAGTATTACTAACATATGTCAAAAAGGGTCAAAACTGATTTTATATTGCTACAAAGACCATATTCTCCTCTAAAATTGCATACAGAATATTTTGCGCAAGATTGCGCGTAGAGCAGCTAGAGCCATTTTTTGGATTAAAGTTCAACATTTTTTTAAGGTTTTTTATGCAGCCTCATTTTCACAATGTCCCTATAGCTACTAACTAGGACTAGGACTTTAAGTGACACATTTGTTGTTGTTTTTCATATTAATTTTTCTATTTAATTATTTGTTAAATTTTAACCGGACATTCAGTGATCGGGCTTTAATGTAATTGCCAGTGATTTTTGAAAAAAAAAATTCTACTCGGGGTTTATTTTCCACCTTCAGTAGCTTATTAATTTTCGATGCGGTTGTATCAATATCATGCTCATTTTTGAATCCAGGCTAAGAATGGTTTATGATATCCAATGTTTGAATATATTCCGGTATTTAAGACTAAACTGCCCTACTAAGAAAGAAAGTCATAAGATCCAAAAATCGAAAATTGATATAAGGGCAGATTCGGAACCTTGAATGAGTTTCTGAATTTCGATTTAAGTTTAAAAGACCCATTTTCAACTGTAAATGGCTAAAAAACGTTAAGCAAAATGGTCACATCAACCACTTCTAGCGTGTTTACTAGTCAAAAAAGTCTTATCTGCCACTTACTATGATAAAAGTCACATTGACCATAACTGTAGGCTTAAAGAACTTTTTTCCTTAGTATTAATGATTTTTTTTTTAACAGAATGACTTTTCTTCTTTGTGTGTGCAATATTACGCACAAGAAGAGTTCGAAAAAAAACGGAATTTAATTTTTTGGCTTGATAACTGTGCCGCGCAAATCAAAAATTGGGTATTGTTTTTTTTTTGTATATATTGTTAATTCCTCGGAATATAATGTTGAAAACATAATTTTAAAATATTTTGAGCCAGGGCATACATTTATGTCTGCTGATACCTTTCATCACCAAGTTGAAAGTTCATTAAAAAAACAGAAAAAAGTGTATGACATAACAGATTTCAAAATTGCGTTCAAAGGAGTAATTCGGGAAAGGTTGAATTGATTGAAATGCAAGTGGAAAACTTTTACGAATGAAAGGACAACTCGTCTCAATAAAAACTCAACAGTTCCGAGAGTTTATTTAAATGAATTGGTGGAACTAAAATTTGTAAAAAACAAATAGCTATTTGTTATACAAAACTAAGTTTACAGATACAAATTATACAGACTTAAATTTCATAAAAGCTGCATCAATAAAATCTGGAATTTTAAAACCTAAAGCCAAAACGATTCCTCGTGGTATATTGGTTAAAAGAAAAGAAGACCTTATAAAAAAGCTGAAAGATATTTTGCCCAAAAACAGAATGGAGTTTTGGGAATCTCTTCCAGAAATAGCAAGTGAACCGACCTACGACAGAGATTAAATCTTTAGTTTTTTATTTTAGTTTTAGTGACTAATGCTTTATTTATTTTTTTACCTTTAATGTTTGAATTATGTTTGTTTTTGTTTTCTTTTGTTATGCTTTTATGTTTTATTAATATGAAACAAATTTTTTATTATAATTGCGAACAAATGCAAAGAAATTTTGAATTTATTTGTGCAATTTGATTTTTTTGGATGTCTATACTAGGCATAAAAGTCATAAGTCCATTTTATCTACTTTATCATCAAAATTTCCCCTGTTTGATACTATAATAAAATTGAATAAAATAATATATTTTTAAATAATTTTTGAAATTTTAAAAAAATATTGAATTTAAAGGCGCGAAACATAAAAAACATAAAAGCTAAATATCTCAAAACTACTAAAATGGAGATGTGACTTTCTTTCTTAGTAAGGCAGTATAGGTAACAAAGTATCGGGGTTATGCTAAATTATGTCATAGAGGACAGTAAATACTGAAAGTCTGAAGCACAGCAAAAGTTGTTTAAATATGAATTTTCAATTTTTTTAAGTTAAGTACAAATTACAACTAAAATAAAATTAATATTTAAAATTATATTTTTCTTACAAGCGCCCCGGTAGGCTAGTTGGTAGCATGCTAGCCTATCAGTGCGGGGGTCGTGGGTTCGATTCCCACCAGAGGCTTTGGTCTGATGACGCTACCAGAGCCAATGGTCTTCGTCACTCTAGTGCTCGGATTGTGTATTAAGATATAATTAATTATATGATTAATAATGTAAAAAATAAAAATAAAATATTTTTCTTACCAATGATTGCTCTTAATAGTCTACAAGTCATTCTGTCTAATTATAAATCAATTTTCTTAATCGTTTTATGTGCTGTTGTGGTAAAGAACCACTTTGTTAAGACGCTACTTCTACATAAAATTTACCAATCAGTTGTAGTGCCTAGTGCTAATGTCATTTTATTTTCTTATTCGCACTTGCATTTTCCAGTAATTCAATACAATTAAGTAATCAACACCTGACTAATTATTCTGTAAAATTTAAATAAAGGTAACAATTTAAAGATATCTAATCGGACATAAATTTTGAACGAAAGATTTGTTTTGTGAACTCTCATTTACTTTATAAAGTGTTTATAAGTAAACACTTTAGTATTTGAAATGTATTGACCCATTTTTTGGCAAGCATAGATTCAGTGCGAGTTTTTTGGCAAAACATGGTAGGAAGATGCGTTGGTTTACCGGTATTCATATTCAGTAAATTTGATAGCCTTGTGGCGTCCTCTAGTGGTGGTATAACTAACTGAAGTTTAGACTTTGAAGCTATGTACGCACTTAAAGGGTTAATATATTTTTTTATTTTTTTTTTAAATTTTGTCTAAGAACAAGTCAAATACCTATAAAAAATTACACAATATTTTGTTTGTTGTTTTTTAAATTTGTTGGCCTTTTTAGACAGTTTTTGAAAATTGTTATTTATTATTAAAAATAAAAACTGATTAGTTTTCCACATACTTCCAATATTACAAAGACGGAAAACCATGAATCAATAATTACATTATTTTTAAAAAGTACATGTTGAATGAAAAATATTTCTATTACTAAAAGTTTTCTTACGTGCCTTTAATTATTTAATTAAAACGAGTGTGTTTAATGTTTAATTAAATATTTAATTTTATTATTGATTTAATTCTTCTATATTTTTTTAATGTTCTTTTCAACTTCTGATAATTACTTTACAAACTTCAAATAGTAACTGACTCCGATTTTTCAATCGTAGTCTATTTTATATTGTTCTTAAAATAAGTCTAATCTAAGTATATGTTATAAATAAAAATAAGGATAATTAACAAATAAAAGAGAATTCTAATAAAAATAAGTATTTAGTAAATTATTAATAAAAGTAGTCGTGAAGGGAATAGTTGATAAATTATAATATTAAAGTAAATGTAATTATGTAATGTAGACAATTAAGAATAGTAATATATATAAGTGAGGGGGGGGGGGGGGGGGGGTGGGGGGGGGGGGTGGGTGAAGGAAGTATTATCAGGGTATTTATGTAACTCTTTGTCGATACCAATAAATCGCGTTTATTACGCTGGCCTTCCTTATATTTTTAAATGTTTTTAAAAAAATTGATGTCAAAAAAAAGAGAAAAGTAGTTTTTTTTTCAAACTTTGGAATTACAAATTACAAAAATTTTTAACAATCAACAATTGTAGATAAGACTTAATATTGTAATATGCTTTTTAATGCATTGTCATCTCACCTTCCTTTCCAAAGTTATAGTCCCTTAACAATTTACGTGTCTTTAAAGACACGTTGGTAAAAAATTGGTTAAACATGTATAAAAAAATTTAAATTATAATCATCTTTATGAAATCATATTAATTTAGTTATGGGTTGAACCATCTCAACTCAAATTAAAATATCACTGTTTTCAAATTTGCTGAATTTTGGCAGGAACAAAGTGTATCAGAGAATTAAAAAAAATTAAAATCCAAAATTTAAGTTCGCTGACGCTGACGCTTCTGGATCTAGAAATATGAGGTCTTGAATATCGGAAAAAACTATAAAAATGTACAAAGTTTGTACTTACTTAATTTTAATTTTCCTGAAAAGTATTATAGTTACGCAACTCATTCATGCCGCATTTGAAAGGTTAATAAATTACCTTTAATTTGATATACAACATGGTTTTTTTTTTGGAAAGGTCAAAGGTCACATCTATTGACCTTTAATTCGGGAGGCTATATCTTTAAAAACGATATTTTTAAAAATCTGAAAAAATATATGTTTAAGATTGGTTCCTTCCCTAAAGTTACGAAAAATTTCAGAGTGAATGTATTCTTGGATCAAGAAATATTAATCAAGTGAATTAAAACCATGTAGCACAAAGAGCACGTACATACGTTAGCGCCGATTACGATGATATTTGGCATTAAAAATTAATAGACTTGTGTTTTTGTTAAGCTGCCAATATCACATTTAGGGGTTAAAAATCGGGGTCCAATATGACACCATTTTTCTAAGGTTTGCGTTTTTTGCATTTTACAAAAAATCGAATTCAGCTTAAATTTGCTTCATACAGGGACCTTTCTAAGACTGATATCAAATAAAAGAAAATGGAAAACTAAAATCTAGATGACACATGAATTACATACATCATATCTTTTTAAATAAAATGTCTGAAAGATGAAAGAGTTACAGTTATATTAGTTTTTGTTTTTATATACATCGCGATTATTTTTATGTTATTTTCAATTTATAACGAGCTTTCAACCTCCGTATATTTACAAAAATAAAGCAAATCAAACATATTAGCTAGGTTGATACTATTATTTCGATCTGGCTAAAGATCTCATCTGAACCAGAAGTTTTAGAAAAGTTAGAGCCTCCATAATAGGCAGAACTTTAACAAAAACCTATTAATCATCAATTTTGCTCCATTCTTGTCTTCTTAGTAATCAAGCACGTGGTTAGGTCTTTTCCTAACAAGCATCATGACGTTACTAAACTTTGAAGACTAAAATGTTCTATTTATATAAAAAATTTTAGTTTGTACTCTGTCTCAAGTAATATTCTTATTCTTAAAATGCAAATGTACAAACAACGCCACGTATGAGTTATATTTATTAAACAAAATTATTACTCATACGCATAGTTGATTTGTTAAAATAAACTTCACTATTGAACATTTCCATTTTGTTTTAACGACTAATTTTTCTATTTTTAAATTTAAAAATAAAAAATAAAGCTAAAAGTTTATTTTTCGATCTTTTATCATAAATTATTATGTGAGCAAGATTATTCAAATTCAAGATCATTTGTTTTTTGTTAAGCAAAACATCGTGCAATGTTTATTTATTAATTAAAAATGTCTTCATCAGCTAAATTAATGCAGACTTTATCTACTGACAGGTCCTTGCATGTTTCATTTCTCGTCACCGATAACATTCAGAGGAGCAATGTAGAATGGGTAGAAAATTTACCCAAATTATAATTTTGGACGGAAAAAGATTAACGACTTTTTTAATTAATAAATAAACACGGTAAGGTTTTTTGTTTAACAAAAAACAAATGATCTTGAGCTTGAATAATCTTGCTCACATCATATGATGTGAAAAAGATCGAAAAATTAACTTTAAATTTTATTTTTTTTAAATTTAAAAGTAAAACATTTGGAAATTGCAGATTGCGGCAAAACTGACTTATGACACTAATGCTATAGTCAGAAAGTGTTATTGTTTATTTAATAAACACTGTTGTTAGTGTTAGTTAGTATATTATGACTTGTAAACGAACAATATTTATTAGTTGAAAATATTTTATTTTTGATTTGAATTAGTTTAATTAAACAATATGGGTAAAGCGTTGATCTTTTTCCTTAAAAAAATGTAATTTGGGTAAATCTTCTACCCCTTCTACATTGCTCCTCTGAAGAAACATGTAAGGACCTATCAGTATATAAATTTTGCATAAAATTAGCGGATGAAGATATTCTTAATTAATAAATAAACATTACGCGTTTTTTTGTTTAACAAAAACAAATGATCGTGAACTTGAATAATCTTGATCACATCACAATTTATTTAAGTGGCAACCCTGACACTCTGAAATATCGAAAAATGCGAGGTTGGGACACCATTTAAAAGGTCATAACTTTTGTTGTGTGAAAGATAGTGGTAAAATTCTTTTTGCATTTTGTGGATCAGAAATTTTAGAGAATATATTTAAAAAATCTTTTAATATGTCTTTTGTTTAGATAACCTGGAGAAAAATCTTAAAAATGTTGATATGAACAAATTCTGTGAAAATGTTCTGGTTAAAAAATATTGGAGTAGGTCATACATTTGACTCCTCTAGGAGCATCTTAAGGACAGTTCGAGCTGTTGGAGAAATTTTTATAAAAATGTAATTTTTGTATGGGACCCCCATTAGGAAGCAAAGACACGTTCGACAAAAATTTTGGGGGGAAATTAATGAAGGTCGGTCTTACATTTTACCCCTCCAGGGACAACTCTTGTTCAGTTGTGGGACTTTTTGTGGAAAATCAACAGAAATGCTTACAGTGTCAGACAATTTTTATTTAGAACTGATTGTTAGCAAAAAATTGGGAAGTTTATCAAATATATTGCTAACCCCTAGTTGTTTAGATATAAATATTTAACTAACTGAAATTCAATAGACTTTTTCTGTATCTTAGTAATAGAAAAAAATCTAAAAAACTAATAAAATGTCTAATATATGTATATATTCTTAAAAATAATGAAATGTTTTTATTGCTTTATTATTTAAAAACACAATTTTAACAAAATAATTACTTTTACAAATTGGCTTACTAACTTTTTTTTTTCCGTATGAACGGAAAATATAGAAAAACGATAGTGTTTTACTTTGTCTACTTTTATTATAATCAGATAAGATAAAAATGGCAAAATCTGAGGAGTTTATTTCAAAAAATATTGTAAAAAAAATTACAAAAGAGGTAAAATCTTAAACTTTTTGAAAGCAAAAGTAACAAAAAAATTGAAGAAAAAAGCATTTAAAGCGAACAATGTCTGAAAATGCAATTTAAAGCTCAAAAATCTTAAGAAAAGATGTATTTAAGCCCAAAAATTAAAAGTAAAAAAATGCCAAAAAAATATGAGTAAAAATGGCAAAAAAAAAGCATATTTGTCTTCTCTGATTATAATTTATCAGTGCATAGTTGTTAACAACTCTGTGTATTGCACTCAAATTTAATAAAAACACTTGTAAATTAATTAACCGTTCAGAATTTCGATTTACTCTCTGAGGCAAAGTTGTAGCTCTTGTCATAAAGAACAAAAATTGCGAACATATAAAATCAAAAAAACTTCACCTTCCAGATCAAAATCAATTTTTTTTTACCTTTTTTCCCGTGTTCAGGTCCATAGGTAGCAAACCGTTCAAAATTCAAGGAAACAATCAACTACAAAAATTTACCTAAGATCTCAATAAACAAATTTCTAGACAATATAAACTTCCTGAGAATTATTCTTAACACCGTTTTTTAATTTCATTTGTTTTTTATTTACTTCAACATTGAGATACTATGCTATCTATTACAAAAATATTAAAAAAAAGTACTCGTATTATGTTTATAATGTTGATGGCCCTGGACTTGCAAATCGCGCTCTCTTAAGTTGTGGATCCAAATCGTCGTCCGAATCTGACTCTGATTCAGAACTTATGGTGTCCACAGGCACGTTGCTTCCAGACTGCCCTCCATCATCAGCTCTTTCTTCTTCAAATACTTCATTAACATCATACAGGGTGATCTTGTGACTCCACCAACATACCTGAAATGAATTAGAAAATAAATCAAAAAAGGAATGCAAAACAATGCATCAATAAAATTAATATTACCTCTGCAAGCAATGCGTCGAGGTTTTTGCCTTTGTACCGTTTTTCCATGGGCATTGTGGTTTGGTGAAACCGTTCTCCTTGCTCATCGGATTCAGTAGGGAGTTGTTTGATAAAATCGTCAAAATGAAAATGAAGATTTAATGTCATCGATGCGCCGATTATCTCAAAATAATGCAGCATTTCTTTCACCCATTCTCTTGCTTCCGGTTCCGCGCCTCGATCCCCTCCCAAGACTCTGGTGCATACACGCTGAAGGTAAATCCATGCCATTGAATGATTTTCATCAAGCGATGAATCAAAGTTGCTCTTGAATAGCTTTCTAATGTCAGGGCCATTAAGTACGCCTGTTAAATGAAAACAAAAAATAAAGACAGAAAAGAAAACATTAACATAGTGTAAATAGTACAATTAGGTGAACAAAAATTCGTTTTAAATTTACTACAATACCTTTTTTAATTTTGTCATCGCTACGCTTTGGGAAAACGCTTTTCAAATAGTCGAATGCGTTTGGACAATTTACAACGGCCACTTCGATGAATTTTTTAACAATTCCCAATTTTATGTGGAGCGGTGTCAGCAAGATGTCTTGAGTATTGTCAATTAAAGGTGCATTCTTCAGTCTATGTTGTTCTATTTGTTCATCCACACTTCCTCTTGGCCTCCACGAATTACATTGGAATTGATTCAGAGGTGAGCGTGAATCCCAATTACAAAGAAAACAAAAGAATTTTGGGAAGCCGCCCTTATCGATGATCCCTTGCAAAATGTTGATGACCTTCAAATCACAGCAAATCTTTCATTTATTTTCGTAATATTTGATTTTTTCCATTATATCTTTCAATGTTTCATAGCTTTCTTTCATGTTGATACCCATTGCTAGCGGAATGGAAGGTTTTCGGTTCGACATATGCAACAACACTGCGTTTAAGCTTGAAACAGAACCATCAATAAATAATCTCCACTCACTAGCGATGTAGTTCATTCCCATTTTTACCACCAAAGCTTTTATATCGCTGCAGTAAGCGAACGAATTATCATCATTTAGAGTGTAGAGCCTCTGAAATTCAGCTTGTCGTTTGCGGTACGCCGTAGAGTTAACATTAGCATGTGTGAGTTTTCTTTGCTTTAAAAAAGCTGTCAAAAATATTGCAAGTCGCTGCGATAATCCCAATATGGCCACAATGAAATCCATTTCCATTTGTGTTATTAGTTGTGGCAAGCCTGGTATATGGAAAACAAAAGCATACTTTATAAATTAGCTTAACAATTTGTCGAGGGCTTCTCGCATTTGCACTCATAACCAGTGTTGCCAGGTTTGCAAAGCATAAAAACGACAAATTTTCTAGAAAAAATCGTAAAAATCGTCATCATTTTTTGAAAAAATCGTCAAAATAAAATATATTTGTTAGAAGAGGGATAAAGTTTTAATAAAAAATAAAAAACAATAATGTAATTCACATTTCAAATGTTAACTTGTTATCGTTGTAATATAACACGATTTTTGACACTTCTCTTTGGTTTAAACTTCGAAAATCATTATATTTTACAGCGATATTCATATTCATAAATGTTCATAAATGTTGAAAGATCAAATAAATACAACTTTAAATGAAACAAATTTTACCACTTGAACTGTTAATCACTTATGTCTACATAATTCTGTGAACAACATTTCAGTAGCACAACTTTTTAAATCTTAAATTCTTTCACAACATTTGGAAATTCTTTAACAATAAGTCTGTTCGATTACTTTTCCTGTAAAGTTCAGTAAAATCTACTCAGTAACAAAATTACAAAGAGTAAGACAAACTTACAAAAAAGTAAACGAACAGAAAATTTGTAGGAGTTATTAAATTAGATAAAACAGCTTGTTTTAAATATTAAAAAAAATCAACTGGTCATTATGGAAAAGGAAAAAGTTAATTGAAATTATCGACCAAAAATAATTTAGAATGTTTTTTAATTCCTTCCATAGTTAATTATTTAATATTTTTTACTTTAAATGAATAAACAATTAAAATTTAATTTAATATTTGTTTCTGTTTACTAAAAATATAAGCATATTTTGTCAATCATATTTTTTTTCTTCTTACAAATATTTACTGGTAAAAATGTATCTATCTAACTGTCACTTACTCTCTCTTTTTACCAGTTTTTACTGAGTATTTGTCTAAACTAACACCTTCCAGTAAAAACTTTTACAAATGTTTGTGTTATCGAACAAACTTAATGTTATATTTTTTAAGTACCGGATTTATTTTTGGATTTATTTTGTTTCATTTAAAGTTGTATATATATCATCTTTCAACATGAAATATATTCGGGATAGAGATCTGTTTGTTTCGCAAAAAAAAGTCCATGCCTTGTTTTTTAACATAAACATTTTTTTATTTTTATTTAAATCTAACACCAATTAAATTTTATAAAAATGTAAAAAATTGTTCTAAAAATATAAACACATAAACTAAATTAAGCTAAACCCATAATGAATTTATAAAAAAAAACAAATCCGGTTTGGATTAAGTTTTATTCAATTCTAGGATTTGCATTTTTGCAAAATTGTATTTCACATCATATTAGCAAAAAAGGATATCTTTCGATAAAAAAACAATGTTTTTTTTAATTTTTAACGAAAAAATATAAATTTAATAATAGATCCGGCGATTTTATGAGAATGATAAATAAGTAGGTATTGCTGATATATTAAACTATTGTCAAAAAATCGTCATTTTGGAAGAAAAAATCGTCGTAAAGTCATTTAGTTATTTTGGGTATTAAATATCATCAAAATGACGATAAATAGTCAAACCTGGCAATACTGCATGCGAATGCTACTAATACATACATACATACATACATACCATTTAAATATTGCTACATTAAGAACATTAAAAAACTTTTTTTTCAATGCATATAAATATTTTTTTATTTTTTCATTTGAAAATCGTGTCCAAACAAGGCGAAGACAGTCCCATCTTCAGGCAAGGTCATGACACCTGTTTTTGAAATTCGCGTGGGATAATTTTTATTGATAATCTTTAAAAAATGAAAACAATCAACAGCGTTAAAGTGACGAAATTAAGGAAAACAGGCCGCATTTAACGAAAAAGAAATTGTTGTTTCGCCAAGACAATGCACCAGTTCACACATCTACTATTGCGATGGACAAACTCAATGAATTATAGTTCGAATTGCTTCATCACGCACCTCATTCGCCAGATACAGCTCCCTCGCATTATTTTCTTATTCCAAGCTAGAACAAATGGCTCGCTGGTAAAAGATTTGCCAACAATACAGAGGTGATGCCTGCGGTTGATGACTATTTTAAGGAGTTACACAGTTCGTACTATAAACAGGGCATTGAATATCGCTGGAAAAAGTGTATAGAGCTAAAAGGAGATTATGTTGAAAAACAAAAAAAAAAAAAATTCCCAAATTTGTTGTGTTTTCTTTGTTAAGTCGGCTAATTTTGGGACTAGCCTCGTAGCTACAAATATTGAGCATATGTTAATATTACTGCTCCAATATATTTTACATAATATTGGCTGTGTGTGGATTGCTTAAGGGCATCTACAGTTTTAAAACATTTAGAAAATAATTTTTGTAACAACTTTTTTAACTGTACCCGAATTACTATCCTAGATTAAAAAAAACATATTTTTGCTCGGCTTTTTAAATTTTATTTAAATTCTTTAAATAATTTATAAATTTTACAATCAACTTAGGTCAAGAAAAAAAGTGTTAATTACACACATAAACAATAATATTTATAATTAATTTTTTTTTTGTTAATAAAATCTCCATCTGAAGGATGGAAAGTTTGTTAAACTTCAAAATAAAGAATAATTAAATAAATTTTATGTAATTTATAAATAGTTTTTTTTTCTTATTTTTGTATTTTGTAAAAAACTCACTTAAAGCAAAACTAAAATTATCCATTATTTTATGGGCATCCTCTCAATATTTATGTTAAAAATAATTTCAAATAAAAGTTTCTTAAAAAGTGAGTAACCTACAAAATTCTATAACTCTTTTTATATGCAAAGCAAAATTTCGTTTGAGAAACGATATTTTGACAAATTATTTTATAGTTTTTAGGTAAGTATACAAGATTTTAATTTTATAGATTGGCGCATTTTTTTTTTCTATAATTTAAAAACTTTCTCTCACGCATCTCTTATTGACTTTTATAACTTATTATTTTGTTTTGTGTACATTAATTTTTTTTTAATTGAAGCACTTAAATTTAAGATAAAGTTAATAATCGTTTAATAGTTTTTTTTAATGATTTAACATTCAAAAATTACGCAAATAAATATATAAAGCATTACATAAATATTTATTTGTGTTCGTTAATAAGAATAATAAAGTTAAAATATTTTATTAGTTTTTTTTTAATTGTTTATTTTTTTTTTTTTTTGTTAAAGTTTCATAAAACTCAAAAACTACTAAAATTTTTAAGTAATTTTCAAAAATTGCTAATATTGTTAATATTTTTTTTTTATAAACATAAAATGTTTTCTAAGGCATTAAAAAATATTTCTTTTTTTAAATTTTTCTTTTCAAAATTAACTCTTGTTGAGGAACATTTACTTATACATACTAAACTTTTTATTTTTTTAAAATAAATTTAGTTTTTTTTTTTTTTTAAAATTAAGAATACAAAAAATTGTTAGTTCTATTAAATTGATTAATATTTATTAAAAAATAGTCCGCAGGTCTACTCTGTTACCATGATAAATATGTTAATATTAAATTTTGTCGTTTTTTGTTGAGTGAACTAACAAAATTTATTATTAAATAGTTTATATGTAACAAAATTTTTCACCAGATAATTTTTGTTTTTTGTATTCCAAAGTTTTAAATTAATATTAAAATATTAAATTAAAATTTGAATAGTTTTTTTTTTTATAAATTTTCAAATAAAATTTGATTCAGCATTTTCGTCTTGGTATTGCTGGTTTGACCCATTATTGCCGAAAACAAACTGATTATAAATTATAGCTAATTTTATTAGGATAATCCCATCATTGACTTTAGTTTTTGACTTTAAATTTTTTTCGATATATCATTACATTTCAAGTCAATTATAGTTTTATCTTTATATATATTTTTTTAAATTATTATTTAATTTATATCATAAAAGTGCATACATTTTTTTTTTTTAAAACTAAAAATTTTTCTTTTTTTCTTCATTTATAGGTTTTTTTTTGTTTCATTTTATAAATAATTTTATTTAGTTAGTATTGCATTTAAAATAATTTTAATTTCGTTAACTTATTAGTAAAATGTTGTATTTATCGTTATTTATTTTTATTTTTCTATTCATTATGGGTAATCATTTCCTTATATAGCAAAGGGGTTCCGTCGTCATAGGTAATTTGGTTTCTATTCCGAAATTTTCCTCTAAATTTAATAGGTCATATGTTGTGTGCCTGGTGGAACCTTATAGCTGGGATAATGATGACTCAAAGCATTCTTAGCAAAGAATGGGGTATAGTCCTGTGAAATAAAAATAATAAAAGTGTTTAAAAAAATTTCTGCAATTTTAAAAATGTTTAGAAAGATTAGTACAGATAATAAAAACACAAGATGTTATTAGTGTTAGTATGAGGCGTATGAGTTATACTAATTCGAATGCCTGAAATAATAATACTCATACGCAGTGTTGTCAATGTTCGATAGTTAACAACAAAATCAGTTTATAAAATAATAAAAAATATAACAGTAATACTGACCAGAGAAGAAATATAAAATTTGTTTTTTATTGTTTTTTTGCCATTTTTTTTTTTGCCATTTTTACTCATATTTGCTTATATTGCTATTTTTGGATTGTCAATTTTCGGGCTTAAAAACAGCTTTTTCTTTGGATTAAGGAGCTTTAAAATATCTTTTTCCCGACATTCTTCGCTTTAAATACTTTTTTCCTTAAAGTATATTTTTTTACCTTATTGTAGTTTTGCCTTATTTACAATATTTTTTTGCCATTTTTTGTCTTCTCTGGTAATGACTGTACATTTTTCCATGTCGTGTGTTGTATTCAAACGGAGCTATCAAATTTTTTTTATAAAGTGTTGTTTTGAATACAAACTATTCACTGGATAACTGTCATCTATGGTATTATTTTCAAAGATAATTCTAACCAGAGTTCGAAAATTTATGTACTATTAACACAACGTTCCTATTTGGTGTTTGTAATATAACAAACGGAACAAAACGAAAATGTTTCTTTCGTTAAACATTATTATTTCGTAGTGGTTATTTCAGACATGGGCGGCGTCAATTACATTTCACAATTATTCACTAATGAAATTTGTCATATAATTAATAATTTCAGACCTACGCTTACACTTGTTGGCTTAAACGCTTCCTTGGAAAGTTTTAAATTTTGTCAATACCAGACATGGGTCATAATACCAATATATGTTTATTTAATTACAGACCAATTACTTTTCTACGTCTAATTACATGTAATTGGGTGCAATTGAGTAATTGCCTTGTAATTAAATACCCATGTCTGGGTTATTTTTTGGTGTTCATTCAACGTTAACATTAAAAAGCGTTGTGTTTTACGTCGTGGTTGGCAAAATAAAGAAATGATTTTTCTGCTTGTTATTAATGTTTTTTTGCATTAGTTTTATGAAATTTCACTGGAACTCCTCCGTTGAAACTTTTATTAAACTAATGCAATTATTTATAAAATTCAATGAAAAATTTTTTTCACTTGTAATATGACATAAACACTAAGAACGGTTTAAGAATAGTTTTGTTGCATTCCATAAACACAACAAATCAAACTGTTTGAAATATTGGACAAACAGAACAAAATCGTTTAGTTTGATCTGTCATCGAAAACTAGTTTGTAAAAGTGTTTGTGTTCTGTTTACAAATAAAAATGAAAATAAAGAAATGTTGTGTTTATGTTTACTGTGCACAACAAAATGATTGTGTTGAGTTTCAGCAAAAAGCAAAACAGAACGATAGAAAACCGTTTGCCTGTGTTTATTTTCGAACTCTGATTCTAACACTGATTTTTTGTAAAATTAGATTGAGCTATCTACAACACTGTTTATTTTAAAATGGGAATATGCTTAGTAACACTGCCCAGTCTCATGTTTAGGGGTTAAAAAGTGGGGTCAAAATTTACCCAATTTTGGCTTTTTCGTCTTATTTCAAATTGTTTTAGAGAACCAAAGTGCATTCGACTATTACAAAGTACATCAATAACCCTGTGACAGCATCATTCTGGTCATATGACGATTATCATTAAACATCAGGGATGGCAGGTAATACCTCTTAAATGCCTTTATCTATTCAAAACCCATTCCACTGACCATCGTTATGCTTAAAATACCTTTACCGAAATAACTCAAATAACGTTATCTGTAAAATACAGTTACCGATATAAATGTAATCGCAATAAAAATAAATGCCGTTACCCAAATAACTTAAATACAGTTATCGCTAAAATACTATTACCGAAATAATTGTAATAGCGTTATCCTTAAAATACCGTTACCGAAATAATCTGACAAAATCAGAAAAAATATTCACTGTAACTATACATATATATATATGCACAGCGCATAGTTTAGGGACACGCCCAAAATTGTCGCCGAAATATGCGGTGTATAGACAAAATTGTCCTCATCTTAAACGCTAGATGTATGAAAAGGCGCGAAAACTTTGGGGACAGTCCCCAAAGTAAGCAAATGTCCCTAAACTATGCAGGGGAATGAATAAATGTCTCTAGACTATGCGCTGTGCATACATATATATATATATATATATATATATATATATATGTATGCGTAGCGCATACTTTAGGGACATGGCCAAAATTGTCGCCGGAATATGCGGTGTATAGAAAAAAATTGTCCTCATCTTAAACGCTAGATGTATGAAAAGGCGCGAAAATTTTGGGGACAGTCCCCAAAGTAAGGAAATGTCCCTAAACTATGCGGGGGAACGAATAAATGTCTCTGGACTATGCGCTGTGCATACATATATATATATATATATATATATATATAGTTTAGGGACATTTGCTTACTTTGGGGACTGTCCCCAAAATTTTCGCGCCTTTTCATACATCTAGCGTATAAGATGAGGACAATTTTTTCTATACACCGCATATTCCGGCGACAATTTTGGGCGTGTCCCTAAACTATGCGCTGTGCATACATATATATATATGTATGCGTAGCGCATACTTTAGGGACATGGCCAAAATTGTACCCGAAATATGCGGTGTATCGAAAAAATTGTGCTCATCTTAAACGCTAGATGTATGAAGAGGCGCGAAAACTTTGGGGACAGTCCCCAAAGTAAGCAAATGTCCCTAAACTATGCGGGGGAACGAATAAATGTCTCTAAACTATGCGCTGTGCATACATATATGCGGGGGAACGAATAAATGTCTCTAAACTATGCGCTGTGCATACATATATATATATATATATATATATATATATATATATATATATATTCGCAAAGTTTGATCATAAACTACCCTATGGGGAATGTGGAGTCAATTGACCTAAAAGTGACTGGTTAAAGAAGGACTTATCACAGGACTGGTATAATTTAATACTGAAGTGGGTTAAGCAGTGTCAATTGTCCTAAAATTACCAATCCCATGACTGGTAAATGGAGGACATACCACTTTACCAGAATGTTTATTAACGTTAATAATAAAATTATTATTAACGAGAAAAAGCCAGTTGGCCAGAATTTTACCCATTGGAAGCTATTTAGTTTTCGTTTATTATATACGACATGGCCCTTTTGCAACAGTCTTGTGGTATGCCCATCTTTGGTTAGTCTTGTGGTATACCACTATGTGGTTTAAAGCAGGACAAATGACCCCCTCCTATGACAAGCCAATGTTAAAGTTGGCAGTTGTTTACATATGGTAGGGTTTAGCAGAAGACCGGTCTCTGGCACGAAGGGACCGATCCTGTATCACACGCAGAAACCGGTCCCATTCCCCATAGGGTAGGTAGTCATTAGAATTCGGGTATAATTTTGCTAAAATTATAGATGAGCATTGACATTTCTTGAATAAAAAAAAGCGGTACCAAATGAAAGAGTTTTTGGAGACTCATTTACTGGTATACGAAACATGTTCGATAACTTTCAAATATTTTTATTAATAAAAAAAATGGTTTTTAAGTGGTATTAAAACCGACATTTCGTTAAAGAATAATAGTAGGATTTAGTTAAAAAAATATGTATATAAGAGTGCTTCATTTTGGGGCTTTTAAAACAATACAAGATGCAACGCCCTGAATTTAAATATTAACATGTTTAATGATATCTCCTAAAATATTTTGGGCTCTAGCAATAACATCCAGTGAGCCTCAACAAAACACCAGTTCCTGTGTATTAAAAATTAGTTACAGCACATTTTATCAGATATTAGGTCAAATACACTGCGTTGCAAAACTAAATGCAATCTATTTTATTTTCTTAAATTTTTGTTTGCAGAATGGTCAATATGTTCTTTAAAACATTTAAAAAATTCAGAATGGAGTTTTAGAAAACCGAAGTTTATGATATTTTATGAACAATTTTTTGAACAATTTTAATGCCTGTAAATGAGATTTAAACGAGTTTTTCAAACGTTAAGTTGTACGTTATTCAAAAAATTAACTTGAGTTAAAAAAAGTAATTAAAATATGTCTCCTTTTGCGATCAAAATGTAATTTTGAAAATGTGTAATTTTTTACAAAATCTTCTGTCCTGACTTAAATTATTAGCCGTATGTCAAGATATTCATACTAAATATTAAGAATACTTTGTTTCATTATTCGGAATCATAAAAAGTTCTAAAATCAACCTGTCATTTTTGTAACACCCTCTCAGAATAATTTTTTGGTTAAAAGTTTGTGATTTTCGAACACTGGCTGACGTAGTGTGTATATCCAGAAACTAATTAAGTTACATTAAATATTTTTTTCAAAGCCCTATCTTCCTAAAAATAAAAAAATTTGTATTGGTTTTTTATAACAAAGTTCCATGAGAATTGTAAAGAAATATAAATATTTTTTAGGCCAAAAATTTAAATTTTTTCATAAATTTTAAATTTAAGGATTTTTAACAACTAAACTATTTAAGCTTATTTAAAAAAGTTTGATATTTAATTTTTCGTGAAAATTTCATATAGACGCAATCGAACAAATAAAAACATAACAAATTTTACATTATTCAAAAAAAAAAAGGATCACTGACGAAGGTTCAATACCAGAAACTGCGCAGTCTGATTCAGAAAATTGAAAATTTACAATGTAGTTATGATTTTTAGAAAATACACTCATTCTTCTCTACCACGCCTTTCACAATGGATAATTTTTTGTTTTAAAATCGAGTAAATAATACATTTTTTGTGGTAGATATACCAAACAAGTCATGGCAAAAAAAAACAAAATTTTTGTATTTAAATTTAAATAACTTTTAAAGTAGAGGAAGTAACCACTATATGTACGTTTTTTTTTCTTTACCTTGCAACCTAGATTACTCCAACCTGAAAATTTTAGAAATCGTTCCAAATGTACACAAAGTTACACTCCACAAAAGATTTGTTATACACTAAGTGGCCAACATTGACAACCTGTACTAAACAGGGTGACTCAATTACAATATTACAAAAGTTTAACACATTTTTTACAATTTTCAATTTGATTCGAACCAATCGGATCAGTAGTTTGAAAGTTCTATATATATTATCATTATTATTTTTTTAAATACCCCACTGTGCTACGGTACGTATGAGTGCTAATCAATATTAATTAACAAAAGTTTAACACATTTTTTACAATTTTCAATTTGATTCGTACCAATCGGATCAATAGTTTGAAATTTCTATATTTATTATCATTATTATTTTTTAAATACCCCACTGTGCTACGGTACGTATGAGTGCTAATCAATATTAATTAACACTCATACGTACCGTAGTACAATACATACTCCCATATACAATTGGCTTCAATTTTACAATTAAGCAGTGGAAATTTCACTATATTTATTTTGACCAGTAAAATTATCTTCGTGTATTACAATAATTCTACTTTTTTAATTAAAAAAACTGAAAAAACACCAGTACCTTAAGGCAGCCTTCCCTTTTTAACAAAAATCCTTAATATAGTAAAAAATTTTAAAAATTCTGCAAAAATAATGGTTGGTTGTTTTACCCAATAAATTTTAAAAATTACACTTTGAAAGTTCTGTCTTGAATTTTATTATTAACATTACACAATCAAATACAGCGAAGTAAGCGTGGAAAACATATTTAAAAAAATTACCAAAATATCAGGATTTTTTCTTAAAATTTTTTAATAATAAAATTTTTGTTATTATCTTGAAACAATTCTTCCACTAAATTAAGTTTTAAACCTATTTGGAATTTTTTAGTATACTTTCAAATAAAAAACTAAAGTTTTGCATTTTCAAATCTCGATTTTTATTTGCATTCGTTAACCCTTAAACGTGAGATTGGCCAGCTAAAAAAAATACGTGCCCCTTATTTTTTTCTTTATCATATAACCAAATTTCATTAAGATCGGAGAGAACTCATAGGGACACTCCCTTTGTAAGTAAGAAATGGCGGAATTATTTCAAAAAAACTTTGTGATATATACCACTGTGCAGGGGCTTTAAAAAATAGAAGTAACTAATTTAATTTGGTTTGTGGCCCTAAGCAAGTCCTCATAATTTTGATTATAAATTGTTTGTTAAAACTTGACATTAAGGCTCTCAACAAAATTTAATTATTAAGACCGATTTTACATTAACAAATGTTTAAATTTTAAAACCCTTTTTTTAAACTTTTTTGATTACACTGTGCTAACTGAAAACCTTTAAAACCGGCACATGGTGGATAAACCGATTTCAGATATGCTGGATGAAGTGGGTCTGTTATTCTGCGTTAGCTCTTAAAATAATAATATATTTGAATTTAACAACTATGGGCCCCGGGACCCTAAAAATGGAAATTATTTAACCAATTACACTGTGCAACAAGAAAAAAAATGTCCCCAATGAGTCCAACGGAAAATTAAAATAGACCATTGGTATATCAAAAAAAACTCAAAGGGTTTTGCGAAGTTAGCTCTTATTGATTTCTTATAGCCTCTTGAAGTTGGCTTATATCTGAGAACTTTTTTTCATTAGGGTAAAAAAATTATGTAAAAGCCTACCTAACTTTTCTCTACAAAACTTACGTTGTATTATTTACCTACTAAATTGGATATTAAAACAAACAAACAAATTTTTTTTTTTTTTTGTTAACGTGGCCCGAGTAGAAGGGGTCATAATTTAGAATGAGTCATTTTGGGTTGGTTTTTTTTTTAACTTTTGGAAAAAAATTTAAAAAATTTTGATTGATATATGTATATCTGAATGAGTTTTTCAAGGCTATTGAGTAGTAAATTTATTTTTAAAAACTTTCACAACTTAGTCTGAATTTTATTTATATGTTTTATATAAAAAACAATGATATATAGTTCGCGGGCATCTCTCGGCTGGATGCTGTGGAGAATCATAGACAATGATGCCCTTATATTTGGAGTCCCAATCGCACTATAATAGCATGTATTTCAAGTATTCAAAAGACTTGCTATTACCTTCAAGTCATAAACTATTCTTTTAGAATAGTTTTTAATGATTCATGAAGAGTCTCCACTTATCCCCATTGTAACGAATGTCGATTCCGCTCATTAGTTTGTCAATGTCCATGAAGAAAGATGTTTGCTCGATATTCACAACAAAACATTCTTGCAGAGTTGATTGGCGATTATTATATCCAAAATTTTTAGAAATTTTTATTTGAATTTTCGAGGCCATGCTCTATATTTCTTTATTAGGATATTGTCCTAACAAATAATCTATAGAGTTTTTTGTTTTCAAATTTATTATTTTAATAGAAATTTTTATTTTTATTAAAAATTATATCAAACTTGTATAAAAGACAAAGTACAGTCTAGTTTACTTCCCCTGTGTTGTTTATAAACTAAACAAAAAATAAAAACGTGTATTGAATATCCACCAGAGGTGGACCTTGCACATATCAAACAAGCTTTTAATTTATTTTTTGATCAATGGTTATAATATTTAACTTCAAGCTCATATATTAGTTCTCATGTAGTGAGTAAACTAGTTTATATGAATGTTTAATGTTTGGCATGGGATTGTTACCGCTTTCAAAACGTGTTCTGATGATGGGAACCTAGAAAATTCCCGAAATAGATCTATCAACACATTCCTGAAAGGGTCAAAGAATAAATTTGAAAACAAAAACTCTATAGATTATTTGTTAGGACAATATCCAAATAAAGAAATATAGAGTATGGCCTCGAACTTGAATAATTTTCATTTTCATTGCACAATTAAACGTCGAAATAAACATAATTTTTATTTTTGATAAAAATTATATCAAACTTGTATAAAAGACAAAGTACCGTCTAGTTTACCTTCCCCTGTGTTGTTTATATACTAAACAAAAAAAAGGAGAGAAAAACAAAAAACTTGTATTGAATATCCACCAGAGGTGGACCTTACACATAAGAAACAAGTTTTCAATTTATTTTTTGATCAATGGTTATAATCTTTAACTTCAAGCTCATATATTAGTTCTCATGTAGTGAATAAACTAGTTTATATGAATGTTTGATGTTTGGCATGGGATTGTTACCTCTTTCAAAACGTGTTCTGATAATGGGAACCTAGAAAATTCCCGGAATAGATCTGCCAACACATTCCTGAAAGAGTCAAATAATAAATTTGAAAACAAAAAAACTCTATAGATTATTTGTTAGGACAATATCCTAATGAAGAAATATAGAGTATGGCCTCGAACTTGAATAATTTTCATTTTCATTGCACAAACATAATTTTTATTTTTAATAAAAATTATATGAAACTTATATTTAATAATAATAATAATTTAATTTAGCCAATTCTTTGGATTTGCGTTGTGAATGGAGTCTCTAGCTAGTTTTGTGTAATAAAAATAGGATTATTGACACTTTGGGCTCAGGCGCAAACAAAGATAAAACATAATTAATCAGTTGTATTTCTATCCCAGATGTCACATCCGGACTCGGAGGTTCTGTGACTGGGACGTTTTTTAAGTATTGTAATGGTATTTTAGGACACGGATCAGTTACATAAAATTACGCTTGATTTTTCTTTTGTTCGCAAAAGCTACAGCGATCATTTGGTTTTACATTTTTTTATGAAAATAAATATATAATATATTTTAAGGCATTATGGACAAATTTGGCGAATGGAAAAATGTTTATTGAACAAATTACCCACGCAAAAAAATACAAAGCGTCGGTGACGGTCAGTTATGCGTTGACAGAACGTGGTATTAGCAATCTTGATAGTATTGTCCTGTTACCCGAACAGTGGCCAACCGTTGGTTTGATCGAACTTGCCACCGTTGGCATAATGTTGGTAATTAAAAAAAAACATGTGCTTTAAAAATAGCTCAAATTAAATTAGTTTTGAGGAATATGTATTGTATAAATAAATCACACAAAAAAAGCAACAATACAGTTCGGTCTTACACACAGAAGACAGTTTTGTAGTTGCAACCAAATTTTTCGCCAATCGAATTTTTGTGGTTCCACGTAATTTCGAATTTTTATTGTGACAATTAAATATTTTATGCATATGTATGATAACATTCACATGCATTCAACAACATTTATTTTATGAATAAAAAAATTGCATGCCTCGAACTGGGCTCGAAGAGGTGATCTTCCGTTTGTCATGTAATTACTTTACCTCCAGCCTAAACCCAATTTTAATATGTTTTTTTTTTCAAATTTCAACCTTAAATATTTTCTAGTTTCAAATTTAAATATTTGTCTCAAAATAGATTTGTATGTACAACAGAAATTCGTTTGCTAATCTCAATATTCTATTAGAGTTACCAAAACTATAAAAAAATTTATTATTATTTTAAAATTATTATTTTATTAATAAAAAATTCTTATGCCGCGAACTGGGCTCGAACCGGCTACCTCCTGCTTGTCAGGCAATTACTTTACCTCTGGTCCACACCCAATTTGAATTTGTATTTTCAAATTTCTACCCGGAATATTATTTTAAATATGAATGTCTAAAAATAGATTTGTATGTACAACAGAAATTGGGTTGTAATCTTAATATTTTATTAGAGTTACCAAAACTATTAAAAAACTTTATATTATTTTAAACTTGGTAACGAAAACTCGTATTTTAGATAGAGGGATTGTTTTTTTTTTGCAGGCGAAACTAATATTCGATTTTAACTGCAAATATTTTATTAAGGGATAAAATATCCGAAAAGTGATTGGTTGTTGGTATTAAAGGTTATGTAGAAGATAATATTTTTTCAACATTGATTAGGAAAACCAATATTTGGAATGATGTGACTGTGTTTTTGTAAATTTTATATATTTTCTGTTTACAATATAGTTTAATTATTCTGATGATAAATTTTAAGTACTTATAATTAAAATTATGGAATAATGATTAAATTTTGTTGGTTACGATGGAATTCTAACCAATTTATTCTCTGTGTGTATTCTTATATATCATATTTAAATGTGTAAAGTATAATAAAAAAATTAAAAAAAAAATACTTCTAATAGGTTGTAATATTGTTAAAAACAATATTGGCAAAGAATTTTGCCTGTGGCATTGGCAAAACACATTTTTTGCAAACAAAATAGTGTTTTCCTAGCGCAATATTAGTTGTACCTTTGGTGGGTTTTACAAAAATAGCAGTGATTTGTCATTACAATTTTTTTGTTACGGTTGGCAGTTGTTTCCTGGGTAGATGCGATTTTGAGTATCAAACTTAAATTTAAATCACTGTTCAGCCTCCGAAAGTTCGAACAAATCGAAAATAGTTCGTCTACCGAACTTTTAACTTTATAGCTAAATTTCGACTTTTTCCGTAAATTTTATACATAAAATCGAATTAAATCGGCTCAACAAACATGTTTCCAATACCAAAATTTATCATCATTGCCTCTAGGTACCAAAAACCGACCAAATATATTTTGTGTTCTTTTTAGAGTTAATATAGTTTTTTTGCCAAACTGTTAGTTCGGAAACTAAAAACTACAGCTTATCTTTTAATTTTTTATTAACAATTACAAAGTATTTTTTTACAACATTAAAGAAAAATGCACCACCTTTCTGACGATATTGCGCCCTTTGTCTATTTATCTAAATTGAAAAAATATTTTTTTTATTTTTTATTTTATTAATTAATAATTATATAATTACAAATTATATACTATTACCCTAACCGAGCACTAGCTACTATGGCTTTCGGCGCGTTGTAGCGAAAACAGACCAGTGCCTCTGGTGGGAATCGAACCCACGACCCCCGCACTGATAAGCCAGCACGCTACCAACTAGCCTACCGGGGCGCACGAAGAACTATTTTGATTTATTATGCAATTTTAGTCAATGCTGTGTTGTGCATAACTAAGTGATTTTAAAAAAGCGCAAATTTCAGCCCTATTAAAAACTGGCTTAAGTTTTCGGGAAATTGCCGTTGACATGTGGTTATCACAAATTTTGCAAAAAAATCCGAGTGCTTTGGTAAAAAAGAACTGGCGGTCCGAAAAAGATTTCTGATCGGGACCGGCGTATAATAATCAACTGTCTTAGTAAAACCATGAAGAGTCTTAATCAGATAATCGATAAATGTGAGCTAAATGTATCCAAATCGACCATAAGTAGGCTCTTAAGGGATTGCCAGAGAATTACTCGCCAAAAGCTGATGTCTCTGCCAAAGTTATCAAATCGAAACCAATTTATGTTCGAAAGTAATCAAATGTATAAGTAAATCTTCAGGATTTAAGTCTTATATTAAAAACAGGAAATTTGTATGATCCTTACAAAGTCATTAAAATATCCATTAATATTTGAGAAATAATTATCTTTAAAAATACTGAACTCAACTCCATAAAAATGGAAGAAATTTTGAAAAAATAAAAAGCCTGTTATTCCTTATTAAATTCTCTTCGAAGTTTTTATTTCATTTAATTTTTTGTTAAATAAAAAAAAAAAAGAAATTATGTTTACAAAAATAAAGCAAATTCATTATTTTAGTTAGGTCGACACATGTACTTCGGTCTGGCAAAATAAGTCATCAGAACCCGAAGGTTTAGAAAAGCAAGAGCCTAGGCAGAGCTTAAACAAAATACATAATAAATTGCCAATTTTGCTCTATTCTTATTTTCTTAGCAATCAAACACGTGGCTACTCAGGTGGAAATTGCCAACCGTACAAACAAATAGTACTGATATACCATTGTCATTTCCTTTAAAACACATCCTGTTAGAAATGACCAACGTTACAATTAATATAGCACTAGAAAACCACAATTTTGTGTGCAAAGCAAGTGTTTTGCCAGCATCACCACCTAAATCATGTACCCTTATTATTTTTACCTATTAATATTAATATTACAACAATTTAGTAGCATTATGTTTTTTTAATTTTTTATTATATTGTACTAAATCAGCAATTAATTATTTAAAAGTCTAAGGGTTGATAGTTTTAAAAGGTCTTATAAACATTTCATAAAATTAATCGAATTTAAGGTATTTGGGAAAACAACAATACTCTCAGATTCTTTATCCCACGTTCTGCCAACGCATAAGCGAACGCCATCGACACTTTGCCAGTACTGCGACGATGGTAGTCTGGCTCAAGTTATATTTTTTTACAGTTTTTTTTGTTTTTTTTATTTTATAATCGAAACTCACGAATTGTGTTGTGAAAATTGTACCAAACTACGTGAAACGCACAGAAAATGTACCAAAAAATTATCTAACAGTGAAATTAAAACCACGAAAAGTATGAAAATTAATGAATTTGAATTTATATATTGATTTGCTCCATTGTATTGCATATGGCCTACTTCAACAATTTTCCACACCTCTTAAAACTGCCTCTCATTTCTCAAGGTTTTTTGAATTGTGAGGAACGATAGACAGGGTTAGGTTGACTATACTTAAAATCTATGACGCGCAACTTTCACGTTGAACGTCTTCACCAAAATAATTGATGACCATTGAAAAAGTCGAAAACTTACAAAAGTTTTCTTTTATTAATTCGACTCACTAGACTTGGGAGATTCATTCACCGAAAAAGTTATTTCCACATTGTTGCTTGGTAATTGGCTTGCGTATTGCGTAAACTGCCTTACTTTGTAAACATCTCCGCCGAGTCAAAAAGACATTTTCTTGAGAACATAGAAAAACATGGCTTCAGAACATATTTAGGTATCTAGAGTGAATCCCTTTGACGAATTAAATTTATAAAGTGCAAACAAGTTTAACTTTGTTTATTAATAGCGGGTACAGCTTCAGTTTTTCCCCAACACATTTCGCTTTGTACATCAAATAAAATATTTTAATGAGATTAATATATATATAGATTAGTATACTAAAATCGAAAAGACATCAAACAATTCTAAGGACTTTAAATATTATGGATCAAACCAAATTTTCATAACCTCAAAATGCATCCTTATAAAGGGTCCGCCAAATAACTTTTTTTTTTTTGAAAATGCTTTAAAAAAAAAAACTACTGAATATTTTCTCAAATTTATTTTTTTATTTGAAAGTACAATCCTTCCTTTTAATAATGGAAAATAATTTCATTCAAATGGCTGCCTCGGCTGGCCATGCAGTAGCCTACACGATCGGTCCAATTTTTAAGCACATGATCGATTGTGTGCAGCTGTATTTCACCAATGGCTTCCTGTTCCGTCCTGTTGAAACCAAATGTTGCCAATATCCTTCTCTTCAATTTTTGTGAACAAAAATTCGTTCAACATGGCCCGATAACTATCGCCATTGACTGTAACGGCCACTCCTTGCTCATTTTCAAAGAAAAATGGCAATTTTCGCACACATTCTGCAACATTACCATGATTTTCAAAGTAATGTCGCAATATTTCCCAGCGTTGTTCAAGCGTATACACAACCTTATTCGTTCAGCGGAAGGATAAAACTAATTATCTGTCAAATCAGACATGAGCTAAGTGTTACCATTCACGAAATAAGCACTAGTTGAAAAAAAAAACGTTAGATGGCGGACCCTTTATATTTTTTGGTAATGTAATATATATTTTGAAATGTGATAAATGCAATGAGATCTATAAATTGATGTAGCTTTTATTTAATCCAAGTAAAAACTGTAATTTTAATATTTCTAATTTGCTTGAATCTTAAAACCTCCATCATTTGTGCTCCGATGAAGATAAATGATTAAAGAAAATGGATTTAGCATGCTTAAACATCGGCTAACATATACACAAAAGGTTATTTATGTCATACAAAATAACATTTTTTTAAATAAGTGTCGAGAATTTTTTAAGTTCCCCATATAAAATATAACCGACAAATTTGCCTCAAAATAGCCCAACTTAAAAAGGCTATAAATAAACAATATGAGCTAACTTTTTAAACCCTCTGGGGGTTTTGATCTACTGATAGTCTATTTTCATTTCCCGTTGGCCTCATTCGGGAAAGATTTGAAGACTCAATCAATTTTGTGTTAAAAATGATTAAAATCGGTTAAGCGGTTTACACTATTCATGCAAAATGTACAATTTTTAATGAAAAATTTCGAGGTGTCCTTACATTTTCATTCAAAACTGTTGAGCGCAAATAATCTGGGGAAAATAAAAATAAATTCTGAAAAATCGCGTCTTTTGTGGTCTTTGGGACCATATATTTTAAATTCAAATATCTGTTTTCTAGAGCTAACCCAGCCAAGCACTACTGTATTTAGTGCCCGCAAGCACTACTGTATTTAGTGCCCAAATTACGTTTTCTCGCTTATTGTCCATTAAAAAGACTTCCGAAATTATAATTTTTAATAAGAAAAGCTTAAGACATTTATCTGAATTTAAATAAATACTTACGCGTTTAACTTTTCTTGGCCTGCACACTGGACCAGCGGCCAATTGGCGACGTTCTTCATTTTCCTTGACGGCAGCCTCCTTGTATTCTGGTGGTGGCCACTTTAAATCTCCACGCATGTTGCAGCCTCCTAAAATATCGTCGGTAAATAATTCTTTATTAAAAAAATTATAGTATATAAAACACGTAGAAGAATGTTACAAGATACCAACCCTGATAGCTAACGGCTGCTGGTTGTGAAGTATAAACGGGTGCTGGTGCTTGAGTAACAGGGGCCTCTTTACGCAAAGTTATAATGCCAGGACTGGCGCCACGATAATCCTGAGGCAAAGATTGTTGTTGCTGTTGTTGCAAGTTATCAAGTTGATCGTGGGACACGGTGTGTTGTTGCTGTTGGGGCTGTGAATAAGAATTAAATTTTTGATTTGGTTGTGATTCAAATTGATTTGGTTGTGGTTGAGGGGGTTGATATTGTTGTTGATGAGGTGCTTGATATTGATTTAATGGAGTTTGATATTGAGGTTGTTGCTGTTGTTGTTGAGGGGGTTGTTGATATTGTTGTTGAGGTTGTTGCACCCAAGGAGGTTGTTGATATTGTTGTTGGGCGGCCTGTTGTTGAGGTTGTTGCACCCAAGGAGGTTGTTGATATTGTTGTTGGGGTTGTTGTTGATATTGACCCTGAGGTTGTTGGGGTTGTTGTTGATATTGCCCCTGAGGTTGTTGTTGATATTGAGGCACCTGACCTTGAGGTTGATATTGGGGCACTTGACCTTGAGGTTGTGCTTGATATTGATTAATTGGTGCCTGTGCTTGATACTGAGGTTGTGGGGAGTATTGTTGTTGAGGAGGTTGTTGATATTGATGTTGGGGTTGTTGTTGTTGTTGTTGGGGTTTTTGATAGGTATCATGGGATGGTGCACGATATTGTTGCTATTTATATTGTACAGCAACAAATATCAAACATAACATGCATATTTAATGTTCATAGGGTATTGGACATCACAGTGAACACAATTTTGTGGTGGTGTTGGTAAACAGTGATCACAATTATTTAACGTATAGATGATATGGTGCATATATTTGAAAAAGAGATAGAAATAGATATGTGTGGGAAAGAGAAAAAGACAATACTTAAATTAGATTTGTGTATTCGAAGGTATTAATGTTGGTTTAGGTTTAATATTTGGTTAACTTTCAAGCGCGCTGTAATGGCTGAAATTTTTAGAGAAGAAGCAAAAGTTTCAAGTTTATTAATAAAGCAGATTAATTGTTTCAAAGGCCTTATATGTATACATTTTTTACAGGTATATACAGAAATGGAGAACTAAAAGAACATAGAAAAGTATACACTAAAATCCAAAAATATCTTCCTAACAAGGAACAAAAAAAAAAATCAAATAAGCAACAAGTAACTAGATAACGTTTCTTCAGAAGAATAAATATTTAAAATTTTATTTTCAAATCTTCAAATACATAATTTTGTTGGTAAATGCCAACTTTTTAATTAAATATATTGTAAACTCTTATATTAACAATATATATTTTGGCGCCAGACGCTGGACCCTAATAAATTAAAATAAAGTTTGTTTTCTAACATTTGCAAAGTTTTCTAGAATATTATTGCAGTACAAAAATTCTCTAATCTGAGGAATTAATGATAGGTTTATTTTTACAATATGGTTTATTTCAAAATTGAGAAGGAATATGGCCAACTCGGCTAATTTCGAAAAATTATTAAAATACATTGGTTTCCATTCTGGTTTGTAACCAGGCAAAGTAAAACGGGTAACGAAATTTGTTCTATTCGTGATGTGTTCATTTTCATTTTCATTTTCACGTAAATTGACAAAATATAATTTAGTGAGCTTGTGGCTGTTTAATTAAAATAAATGCCTCGATATTCCTCCAGGTCTTAACTTGTCAAATTTCGCAAAACAAATTTCTCTTGTGGTTCTTATTGTGAGCAGCTTATTTTATTTAGGCTAAATTCTGACTCGATTGGAAGTTTTTTGCAATGCTTAGTGTTATAGAATACATTATATAGACTTGGCTTTGCTTAACGTTAAAAATTATCAAAATCCGTTAATCGGTTCAAAAATTGTGATTGCAATCGCAAAGGCTTTCTTTAAACCTCCGTACAGCATTGCACATTTTAGCAAAGCAAAAAATATACAATCTTCTTGGAAGATTTCTAAGCGATCTCACATTTTCACTCACAACTTCTGAACCTCGAAATTTTTTTGCGTCAAAAGTTTTTTCCCTAAAATTTTTTTTGAAATAGTTTTCTAGAGGAATTTTTATGCAATTATTTGTTATCTCAAAGGGTATTTTCATAATTTTTCTACCTGCATATGACAATAAATTTGATGCATTTCTTATAGCCTTACTTTTTTTACCTTTTTTGGAATATTTTTTTGACATAAACACCCATTTTTTATCTTTTTTGATAATTAAATATGCGGAATTCTTTGTGAACGGGACATTCTTTTAGTGTTGTGTCAGGCTGTCTTTCAAAAGACGAATAGAGGTAATGTTAAGGAATGAAAAATCGGCTTGAATTGGTACTCAGGGGTTTTTGATGTCGCTAATTTGGAATCTGGCATCAAGTTTTACAAACTCAAAATAGTAGCTCCAATATGGCGGATGATTTAAAAAAGATTCGAAATTTGTTTTAAAACTGTCATGTAATAGTTTTTAGGATCGCTGCATACGAATCTGACACTCGATTTTCTAAATACAAAATGGCGGAAGCAATATAGCGGATGATTTTTTTGAAAACGTCATCGGATTCGTATCAAATATTTTTTCGAAATGTTTTATGGGTAGCTGAATACGAATCTAAGACTGGAATTTCAAAAATCAAAATGGTGAATACAATATGGATAATTTTTTACATAGACGATTTTGGCGACCCTCAAACAATTTTGAAAATAATTTTCAACAAAACCAAAACTTTATCCGACATATTAGATCCGCCATTTTGAATTATTAACATCTAAATTTAGAACCATTTTCACATGAGTCCAACAATTTCCGAGAAAATATTTGATACGAAACCAATCCCTTAAAAAACGTTTTGATGATTTTCGTACATTAAACCCTCCCCCGTTGTATTTCAAATGGTTCCAAATGAAAGAATTCAATATTTTTTCGAATTTCGGCCGATAATGTACCATTTTTGAAAAGAAGTGTATTTTTATTAAAAATTCTCAGAATTCGCAATTTTGAAAGATTAAATTTTTTATTTAATTTATTCCTTTAATATACTCAAAATTATTCAGATATGGAATTCTGACTTTATCGGATATCATTGCAAAAATGATGCACACATTTGATAAGAATGTAAAAACGTATATTTTTAAATTAATTTTATAGATTATTTAAAATGCCTAATTTGGAGATGTCGATTGATATTTTTGTAATATAATATTTGAAATTAATGACAAAAATAAATTGAAAAAATTATATTTTGCATTTGTGTTTGGAGCGACTCTTTTCCAGAACATTTTATAAAAATTGATTATTTTGTCAAAAAAATTTGAACAAAATTTTAATATTTTCATCAAAGATTGCATAATTTTCGAAAAAATATCGCATAAATTTCATTGTACTAAAATTATCTTTACCTTTATTTAACAAATCTTTAACCCTTAGTAGCTTGAGGACAAAAAAGACAGACGAAACGTTATTTAACTATGTTCCACTGCAAAAAAAATAATAATTTTTTTTTATAGAATAGCCTGAATTTTTCTTTAAAAAAAAATATTTTTTTTTTATATTATTGGATGGAGGGTACACAAAATTCCACACATTCGACTTTAATGCTTCCAATTGCTTTAATTAAAAAAAACACTATTTTCAAATAAAATTCTTGTATTCTCCGGTTAAATAATGTTGTATTTTAGTAAATTAGTATTATGTTAGTAAAAAAGTAGTATTAATTTTTATTTATATATTTACATCTAAAAATCTATTTAAAAAAGTCTACTTAAAAATCATATTTAACTTTTTCTTCTAAAGAAAAAGTCTACATTTACTTCAAATGGTACTAAAAAGCTTTGAGAACCGTACTAAACCTTAAAAGCTTTTATTTTAATACAAATGCTTTTCCAAAAGCAATAACCTACACAATAGTTAAGAAATTAGCTACAAACACACTAAGCTTTATCAATACGATATAAGGATGAACTTTCAAAAGCTAAAGAGACGCTATAGCTTAATCAATACGATAGTTTAAGCTTTTAAAAAAAGCTGCCAATACTGAAAGTCTTATAAATTGGCAGTACCTGTTGGTGTTGTTGTTGTGGTTGTTGGTGATAATTTTGAAATTGTTGTTGGTAAATAGGAGTAGATGGTGTTGAATTTGATTCATTAACACCAATGGGACTAGTATAATAAGAGTCTTGTTTAGGTTGTGGTGGTTGTATGGGTTTCCAACCAGTAACCGGGGTGGAAGGGGAGCTTTGTTGTTGTAAAGGTGGTTGCTGTTGTTGTTGGTGGGGATACGAAATATTTTGTTGGTTATTTGGTTGATATTGCTGTTGATAAATTTGTTGATTATATGATGGTTGATGCTGCTGTTGTTGTTGTTGCTGCAATAATTGGTTTTGTGGTTGCACCATAGGTGACTGCTGTTGTTGTTGGTACTGTTGCTGTTGATATGGTGCACTATTTGTTTGAATTGGTTCATGTGATGCTTGTCTACTGAATTGTTTGTCTACCAATACAATTGGGGTTTCTGGTTGTTGTGGGGGATATGCCTCATATTGATTTTGGTTTTGATTATAAGGTGAAACTGTTTCACGTGCAATATTATTAGTATTAGTATTATTGGGTGCATTTGAAAGGTGTTGTTGTTGGTGTTGTTGGTGTTGTTGGTGTTGTTGGTGTGTTGGTTGTGATGGGGTTGTACATTATTATACATTGGACCCTGTAAGATGTTAATGTCAAAACATACAATATTTGTGTCTGTGTTTGTTTTTAGAAATGTTGTGTATTAATTTCAGTGCTACAGGGATTTTATCAAATATATACCTCAAACTATCTTAATACAACTGTATTAACTTTCACCCTTATTTTAATTTGTAATAAAAATTTGTTTTAATTACACAGCATTGCAAAATAAACTACCTAAAGTCGAAAACAAGAGTATCGACCATTAATGCTAAATATTTCGGCTACGTTGATTTTAATGGCGTAATATGGGACAGATTTTTCGTGAAGTTGCATTCAAGTTGTTTATGTTTTAATGCAATGTTTTATAGATACAATTTAAAAACTAAGATATTTTCTCTTACTTTTTTATGGTAAATAATGATGAGACCTTCAGCAAAATTTGGTTATTAAATTTGTTTTACTAGTATGCAGTATTAACAAGTAAATCCGCAGTTTTTCTCAGATTTTACTATTTTTGCACTATTTATCATACAATTTCGCAATCGATCAACGCATTTTTGTGCATAAGCAAAAAGACAAATCTGAACAATTATTTCTTGTAAAAAAGAAAGTGCAGTTCATGGGAAAAACGTAAAATGCGCCATAAATTTCTATGACATCATAGCGAAGAAGAATGACCAATGCGTTCATCGTTTATTATACAATCTAAACAGCTTAAAAAATCGCGTGTGCCAAAATTCAGCCCAAGAGGACATATTTGCGAAAATCAAACACTCGATTTACTCCACCTTTTGCGATTTCAACCGAACTTGGTATTGAAGTTGAAAGTTCTATTTTATCTCAAATATAAAATCATATCCAATGTTATGTAGATCGATATTTAGTCTTATCCAAGTTAATCTCAAAATCGGGGTATCCAGTAATATTCAATTATATCCCTCAAACTAATTACAGTAAGTAAGTTAGATCAAAATTGATCTCAAAATTGGGGGATATAATAATATGTTATTTAAGATCTTGATATATAATAAAATATCCAATGGGATATATTTAGATCTGGTTGGATCTAATTAGATCAAAAAAGATAAGTAAATTTGGTGGATATTTAGAGATTTAATTGGATCTACTTAAATCCCATGGAAGATATTATTTTGAATAATATTAAAAAAAATTTGGTCATTAGGCGCATATAAATTTATGTATGGGGTTATATATAACAATACATTATAATATTTTATGCGCATGGCAAATATTAATGATGTTGGATCACATATAATCATATCTCAAACTACATTGATAATCTTGTGCCATATAAGTTATCTTGCATAATTACATCTTATATCACTTGATAAGTATCATATTACATATAATCATGCATTAAATTATATAAATATATATATGTTATTTCATGCTATGTGAATACATATGTTTATGCATGGTTATATATAAGAAATGTTTCTTTTTAATTTTTTAACACGATGTCACATATAATTACATCTTATTACATATTGACCAATATATAATGGTATATGGCATATACAATAATATATGGTTAATCTAATCATATACGAATACATGTATACCTAGATATTTTACCGACAATTTTAAAATTTATTAGAGTAAATATGATTCTAGTTAAAAGAAAAATATTCGTATTTAAATAAACATTTGAAGATTATAAAGGGCCCGCCAAATAACTTTTTTTTTTTGAAAATGCTATAAAAAAAAACTACTGAATATTTTCTCAAATTCCGGTTAATAATGGAAAATAATTTCATTCAAATGGCTGCCTCGGCTGGCCATGCAGTAGCCTACACGATCGGTCCAATTTTTAAGCACATTATCGAATTATCGATTGTGTGCAGCTGTATTTCACCAATGGCTTCACGAATATTGTCCTTTAAAGCGTCAATTGTCTCTGGCTTGTTGGCGTAACACTTATCTTTGACGGCACCCCACAAATAATAGTCCAACGGTGTCAAATCGCAGCTCCGAGGTGGCCAAACGACATCAGCTCTGCGGCTGATAATGCGATCTTCAAAAACAGGGCGCAAAACATCGAGTGTAGCTTCACGCACACTTTCTGCCACAGCAGCAATATTCTCGGGTGTACGCACTGTTTTTGGCTTTTCACGCTTTGGTTTATCGATGAGGATGCCAGTTTCTTTCACTTTTTTCACAAGATAACGAACATACGGAGCTGACGGTGCTTCTCTTCTTCCAAAATCCGTACGCAATTTTCGCACACATTCTGCAACATTACCATGATTTTCAAAGTAATGTCGCAACATTTCCCAGCGTTGTTCAAGCGTATACACAACCATATTCGTTCGGCAGAAGGATAAAACTAATTATCTGTCAAATCAGACATGAGCTAAGTGTTACCATTCACGAAATAAGCACTAGTTGAAAAAAAAAACGTTAGATGGCGGACCCTTTAGATGTCATTTCCGGGTTTTAATAGTAAGTAAAAACTCATACTCACAATATTTTTAAAAACAAAGGAATATATACTTTAAAACTACACTTAGAATACTATGTAGTCAAAGACCACTGCAAATGTAGTTAACAGAAAATGAAATTTCACTTGAAAAAAGGACGACTTAATTCAACTAACAATGTCATTTGGTTTTTACTGTCAAAATATGAATTTATCATATAAATTTTAGGCACATTTCGCGTTTTTCTCATTAGCCGCACTTTTTCTTTATACGAAATTATTGTTTAGATTTGTCTGTTTGCTTATGCACAAAAATGCTTTGATCGTTTGCAAAATCGGATGATAAATTGTGAAAATAGTAAAATATAGTAAAATCTGAGAAAACCTGCGGTTTTACTTGTTAATACTGAAACAGAGAACACCATTAAAATCTGCTTGTCCGAAATATATAGCATCAGTAGTCTGTACTTTAATTTAATTTTTCTAGTTGCGCAGTGTTATTTCACTAGGAAATTTCAGTTTCCTATTGCTATTTGTATTAATTTAATGCTTTTCTTAACGCTTCCCTAATTCATTTAACAAGTTTATTTTGGTTTAATTTACACTTTTATTTTATTCATTATTATGTTGTTAATGTTGTTTGATATTTAATACAAAATAATAATATATATTTATGTGTGTGTATATGTGTATGTGGATATTTAATTATATATTATTTTTAAATATAATTTCATTATAATTTCCTGATAAAAAAAAATGTTATCAAAAAATTAAATTAAAAATTTAAATACATACATGTAAATCATTGGTTTTCAATTTGACTACTATGTGATGCCATATACACTTATATGTAAAAGTGATAGAATATTGTTCTTGTTTCTACCATTTATGTCTATATATAATTATTAAAGAAGACAAATTAGCTTTTTTATTTTTTTTATGATTTTTTGCTTTATTTGGAGTATTAAGATTTTTGGCCTTTTCATTGCTTTTTTAAGATTTTCTGACTTAAAGTTATTTTTATACTCATGAAATATCCCTATGGGGAATGAGGAGTCAATTGACCTAAAAGTGACTGGTTAAAAAAGGACTTATCACAGGACTGGTATAATTTAACACTGAAGTGTGTTAAGCAGTGTCAATTGTCCTAAAATTACCAATCCTGTGACTGGTAAAGGGAGGACATACCACTTAACCAGAATACTTATTAACCAGAAAAAGCCAGTTGGCCAGAATTTTACCCATTGGAAGCTGTTTAGTTTTCGTTTATTATTTAAACTAAAAATTACTAATTTTGTTTTTTTTTTGTTGATATTTATGTTTTTTTTTGGGTTTATTAAAAAATTATCGGCATGCGAAAATTGACCTAAAAGAACCTGGACTGCTGGAAAGGGACCTATCACAGGACAAGTATTATTTACAATTGATGTGAGTTATGTAGTGTAAATTGATCTAAAAAGACTAGTTCCGTGACTGGTAGAAGTAGGACATATCATCTAACTGGTATACATATTGACTAGAAAAAGCCAATGAGTTAGAAATTTATTGTTTAATTTTCTACCATTTTTTACATTAAAAATTATTAAATTGTACGACATGTCCCTTTTAGGATAGTCATGTGGTTAGTCCGTTTTGGTTAGTCCTCCGACATGCCCCTTTGCGACAGTCTTGTGGTATGCCTATCTTTGGCTAGTCTTGTGGTATGCCACTATGTGGTTTAAAGCAGGACAAATGACCCCCTCCCATGCTAAAGTTGCCGGTTTTTTACATAGGGTAGAGTTTAGCAGAGAACTGGTCTTTGGTACGAAGGGACCGATCCTGTGGCACACGCAGGACCGGTTCCATTCCCCATAGGGTAATAACTAGTTAATTTGTTCATTATTTCAATACATTAAATAATACCTTATCCATAAGTACTTATTTTTATCATTATTTTAAATATAAAGTAATGCTATACAAAAAGTTTTGAAAATCTATTTTTCGACTGATTATTTTTTTGGATCTAATAAGTACATATATAACTTCTTAATTTTGCAAATCACTTATGTTCAAGTATAACATGTCAAGATAGCTCAGATGGTAGAGCGACTCCCAGGTTCAAATAATGTGTGGGCACATTTTATTAAAAAATTTAATTTAATTTGTAATTTTTAATTTTTTTTTAAATTTATTTTTAGACTCATTATTTTTTTCCATACTAGTAAGCATAAAGGTAAATACATATTTTTTGATTTTTCGTAAGGTGTTTTGTAATGATATCTCATTATTTTGAGCGACATCCCCATGTAAAAGTAATGAGATTTGTAATGACAATTGCAAGTACTTGCCATTACCAAATATGTACTTATATAAGCACTTATATGGTAATGCATTTCTACACTGTGATACTGTAATAAAACATGCTGTTTTTTTGTGAAAAACATGCTGTTTTTCCTAAAATGCCACAGATTTCAAAATATTGAAGCTCTTATATTTAAGCACTTCTATTGAGACTAATCTATTCAGATTTCAAGGAATTTTTTAAAGTTTCCATCAGATTAAAAAAATTTTTATCTAGTTCAAAATCCTTTCAGTTATAGAAAAACTTGCAAGTTTTAAAAACTTTATTTTATTTGGATCAAGACTTGAGTTTTTCCATGGATTTTCACACAAAACTAAAAAAAAATTTGAGCTGAGCTGTTTCCAAAATCCCTGATTCATTAACATGCAATTTCATGTGTATTTTTGGGTTTCCGGTATAATGACTTTGTATACTTAATATAAAGAAACTTATAATTTGAACAAAAATTTTTTTTATAAAAGGCTCGAACCAAAATTAATCTTCAAAATATTTGTCGGTTTCGGTTTCGATTTTAAAGATTGAAAAACCGCTGTTTTGATTAAAACCGAACAGCAAAGTCTATTAACTAACAGTGCATTTATACTAGAACCAAAAGCTAGTAATTTTGTCAAATTCCATACAAATTTGAAACAAATACCAGAAGTTTTATAAAAACTACTAGTTTGCTAAATAAGTTTTGGGACTTTAGCACATTTAATTACTATAAATGCAATTAATGTTTATCCCGATGAAAATAAATTTAAATAACAAATATGCAGGTGCTTGTGCAAATTTAAATGTAACTGACACTAATAGAAAACATATGATTTTCTATTGTTGATTTACTTTAATAAACGTCACTACATTGATAGGTCTGTCAAAAAAACAGAGTAGTATTTGGAAGATGATAAAGCCAATTGTGACAATTTTTTGTTGTTGTTTTTGTTTTTTTCTTTGATATTTTAAATTTTGAATCTTGCTCCTAGACGAGGACAAGAAATTCTCATTGAGTTTGTGATTTAACATAACAAATATCTCTAGGAATTATAATAACAAAGTCCCCTGAAGATTTCCTTGGGCAGGAATGAAATCCGGATAGGAACACGCCTACATCAGATTGCTTTTCACAATTTGTTAAATAAGTTTTGGGACTTTAGCACATTTAATTACTATTTTGGTTTAATTATAAATAGGTGTAACATAATTTTCTTAAATAAATTTTAAATAAATTTTCGTTAAAGTATATAAAATTGAAAATATAACAAATATACAACATTTTGTTTTTAATTAACTACATACCCCTCATTATCATACATTTATTTGACTTTCAAATCAAAAACAAATAAATGAATTTATAATATTCTATTAAATATTTGCTTATGCATGTAAATCATTTTATTATGTTTTCTTAATGACACCACAAAAAACAAATAACATATTTAAATGCGATAAATGTCAACTATAAACTAGATTATTTATTATGTTTATTTCTCACGCTGCAGCTTTAAAAAAGCAAACTTAAAATGCATTCTACTTATTTTAATACATTGAAAAAATAATAATGGAGTGTTCCCTATTGGGGGCCTTTCGTTTTTTTCGTGTGGTTACATGAATATGTCAAACTGTCAATCACTGTCATAGAGTTTAATTACCGCTTTCACTATTTTTAAAAAAGTTTCGACACAAGTTTCTCTCAATTTTATTGTGTCGTTGCAAAAAAGTGAATAATAAACAAGTTTTTAAATAATGTCAAAGTCGGATTTTCATAAACAGCAAGAATTTTATTCATAATTTTAATAAAACTAAATGATTCCATAAAAAACGTAATAAATAGAAAACCATTTTGAAAATTTAATATTCCTAATTTTCTCTAAAGTGAACTTATTTTAAAATTTTATTCAAGTTTTAGTTTTTTTTAATGTTTTACTCATCACTTAAACTGTTCTTATATATTTTGGACAATTTTTCAACATGATTTACAATGATTTACAAATCGTTAGTTTACCGCAATTAAAAAAGTTAAGCTAGTTAAACGATGCATAAAACGTTTTATTAAACAGTATTAAAATAAATTTAGGTACACATTGTCGTCGATTTTACTTAATTTTCTAACAATTTTATATGAGCGTTTTTCAATTTAGGTTCACTTAAGGGTGGATTGGTTATATGGTCATTTTTAAAAATGCGATTTTTGGGAAAGGATGGGGCAGTTTTTTTTGCTATCTATATAAAAATAATATATATCAAAGTCGATTGAAAATTAATTTTTACAGCTGACAGCTGATTGCTGCATGTTTGAAGGGGAAAAAATAATTTTTATTTCAGTTTTTGTAATAAGTGTCGTAATTGTTTTTATTCTAGGTGATAAATTTATCGATATATAGATAAAATATACAAAAACAACTTGACAATTTTTTTTATTAATATACTCATAAAATGTGAGGTATGGATTATATTTTTTAGGATATCGTTAACGGGCAATATTTTTTTGATGTTTATAAAATCTCCAATTTGATATTTTAAAAAATTTTCTTCAATAAAATAAAAAAAAAATGAGATTTGAACTTCATTGACTTGTTAAATACATTTTAGAGAATTAAAAATATCCCCCGGTGCACTTGGGTAGGGCAGCGATTTTATTTTTGCGGATTTTTTCGGATTTCGAGGAAATTGTGATTTGTGGTAATAATAAGGCTAATTTGTGTCATAATATATAAAATCGAAATGTAACTACTTTTGTGCCGATTATTGTTTTTTTTTATCATCACATGTGGGCCTGAGGCCAAAAATGACCCCAGACTAATTTATTTTTAAAAAAAAAAACGTCAAATCTTGGCTTACTACTATTGATAGTAAAGCTGGTGTGATAAAAATGTTGAAGAAATTGAACAACGTTAACCCGTGCCTTGCCGCATTGAGTTTAAAGGAGATACTGCGGTAATTCAGTACGACCCGCCGAATTTCACCAGCGTATTCCTTGGCTCATTTCATTAAAATATGTCCACTACGACCATCCCCAAAAACGCAAGTGTGCGAAATGGCAGGTGTTTGAAAATTTTCGGATTGGTGGTCGGAGGGCAGTAGGGTAAAATTGCTAACTTCTGAATCAGTGGTCGAACTTTTTTTCATTGAAATGAATGTGTGCTGTTATTTCGCTTCAAGAACAAAAAAAAAAATGGTTGCATTTCAGTCAAATGGTCATAACTTTGGAACGGTAAGACCTCTGGCTTCGTTTAAAGCATTTTGGAGAGGTAAGAGGTAGGGCTTTGTTTTAAGAGAAAAACAAAACATACGTTACCTAAACATCTGGCTGAGCAAATTCTGGTTATGTGCACGTTCTTATATTTTTATGAAATGAGCCAAGGAATACGATGGTGAATTTCGGCGGGTCGTGACTGAATTACCCTGTATATATATATATATATTTGAACAAAAAATATTTAAACTATGATTTGATAGCCATTATTTTTTTTAATCTAAATACCAGGTGAAGGGCCACATTAGGAAACATGCCCTTACAATTTATAAGTAAGTATAACAAATCCCCAACATTAATAATAATAACCTGTGTAACTAACTCCAAACTGAACGAAAAAATTCAGAAAAAAAACTAATATTTGAAGAAAAGAAAAACTGGTAGACCGACCATTAAAGCAATTGTTGTTATTGTTTAAAATTAAGTTAATTTGCAATCGCGTGCAACATGAAACAATAAAGCCTACATATGCACATGTGAAAGAAAGTGACTTGTTTACTTGTTCTTGTGTGTAGTTTGAGAGAACAAGCAACTAAAATTTTCTAAAAATTTTGAAATATTTGTTGTATTTTTTTGTTACATACTCTTTTATATCAATAACTGACTTATAATAAGATGTTACAACTTTTTACACATACTAACGTAATAATAATATCGTATACTATGTAATACACATTATAAACTCAGAAAAATATTTGTTTAAAAGTTTTTCATTTTAATTTCGTTACTTCCCAGGAAAACTTGCTATTACCATAGAATGGGAAATGGAAGAAGAAAACAAGAATCAGAAGTACTTATAGTTGAGGCCAAGAACACCTGATTTTAACATGGGGGTGTCATAGGAGGCAAGGCCTTGCCTTGTGCTTACATATAGGGACAAAACTAAGACGTTACAAAATATGTAGTGAAATCACCAGTTACACATAAGTACTTATTTCATTTCTTATTTGTAGCATCAAAAGTAATGCTTAAAGCCATTATATGACGTATTACTTGTAAGGATGTTAATAAGTAGTTATTTATAGGTGCAAAAATAAGTACGTATTAACATGTACCTAAATAAGAAGGTATTAATAGGCAATAAAATATCTAGTTATTAATAAGGACAATTATAACTTATTATTATTATATATTATATATTATACAATTATTATATAATAATTATAACAATTATAACAATTATAATTATATAATATATATATATTATAATTATAAAGCCAATTTCTTTTTTAATAAAAGTTTTTTTTCATATTTTAGACAACAAATTTTTAAATCTTCAAAGGAAAATACTCGGTTATTCTTCGAAAATAAGAAAATTATTACTAAAACTCTTAATGTATTAATAAATAAAATTTAATAATTTCTACTTAATATCAATTATCTTAATTTTGTTATTTACTAAATAAGCTTTTGTTTGTGAGAGTCGTTTATGTATAACTATATATTTGTTTGCTTAAATAAATTGCATTTAAATTATTAATTATGATATATTATGAATTTTATAAATATACCTTACAAAAAAGTAGTTACTTATTACCTTACAAGTACCTTATTTCTTTGGCCCTTCCTAATAAGCAGGTATATAACACAATATTAGTAAGACATAATTGTTTAGCTTCTAAAATAAGTAGTGATGTATGTTCATATCAGTAAGGTATTATTTCAGACCTTCAAAATAACAACAAATGTAATGGATAGTCATTACTACGAAAGGTCTGAAATAAGTGATAATAAGTAACTTATTATTTTTGCTATTCCAAATAAGCAGATATTTAACACAATATTAGTAAGGCGTTTGTTTTTTATCTTACAAATAAGCAGTTACATATATTCATATTAGTAAGGTATTATTTCGGACCTTCAAAATAACAAAAACTGGAATGGATAGTCATTACTTTGGAAGGTCTGAAATAAGTCCTACCCATTACCAAAGTTTTGCTGGGTTATTCATACTTATTAGTTCTACTAGGCGTATGATTATTGCTTATTGATATAAATACATATTGTAAATAACACTCATACGTCATGGTGTACGTATATTAGAATGTGCCTTAAAAAATGATTTGCCAGTCATTTTTTTATTCAAATTGTTCTGAATGTGAGATTTTTTATTGTAAAACGTTAACTCGTGTCAAATTTTGGCCGAAAATGGCCCATTTTCGGAAAAAAACGTGTTTTTTATATAAATAATTTCCTAAATTCAAAATTTTGAAAAATTTAATATTTTGTTTAATTATTTCTTTAATATGGAATTCAGAATTCAGTTAATTTTAAAGATTTTTTGAAATGTCGAATTTTATACTTAGAATTAAATATTTTGTCAAAAGCTGAACAATATTTGAATGTTTTCAACAAAGTTTGCATAATCTTCGGCAAAATATCGCTATAATTTGTCTAGACTATATGTATCTATAATTTTATTAAAAAAAACTGTAATCCTGATCTGCCTGGGGACAAAAGAGACCCATGACACGTCATTTTAATTATGACTTCGAGATTGCAAAGCTTTTAGGTTGATAAAAAACAAATTTCACTTGATAAAAATAATTATTTTCTGTAATTTGATCAACACAATATTAATGATTTCATTAATGACTAAAAAGACCCACTAGCAAATTTACAGAATAATTTCTCTCAGATTTTCTATAAATTTGGATAAGTGATAAAGTGTGCTAACGTGATAAAGTGTGTTAACGAAAAAGCTCAAATTTTTATCTTACCTATCTTACTTTTAAGGGTTAAGTAGCTGAGGTCCATAATGTCCTCAGAAAACACATAATAATAAAAATTATAAAAACCTGTTTAAATTTGTTGGTAAATCGTTAGATATATCTTTAAAAAACCTTGATTTTAATAGCCATTTTTGCATAGTTTCTTTGGAATAAATGTGAAAAAACGAAAAATAATGAAACTGGAGCTATTTTTGACCTCAGCTTTTTAACCGTTAAAAGTAAGATTGGTACGTTAGTTTAGTTCGTTAGTTTAGTACCCCTTATCACATATCCAAATTTAAACAAAATCTGAAAGCAGTCGTTCTGTGAATTTTCTACTGGGTCTTTTTCGGTAAAAAGTGAAAACATTAGCTATACTTATAAAACAAATTGCATAAAGTAATTATTTGTATCAAGTGGAATTTTTGTTTAGTACCCAGGTGAAAATCGAATCATATATGAACATATATGATCATATATGAGCTTGTATATGATAATATATGGATATAGCTGATCATATATGTCTATTATTAGTTCAATATATAATCATATAACCTGTCATATATGACCATATATGTTCAGATCCGAAATTTGATGATTTGATTTGGTATATGGTCGTAATTGTCAAAAGTCAGATTGTCGAAATTTAGGTATATTTTTCAGTACATCAAGCCTTTAGAATTTTTTTATTTTGGTCAAATTGATCACGAAGGATTAATTTTTTTTAAGGACATTTTTGAAATATTTGATCGTGGAAAATAAAAATCAATATTTTTTTTAAAGCAGAGGATCTCACCTTTCATTTGATACCAATATTTAAGTAACTAATATCATGAGTAACAAAATTTCAATATTTTTATGAAAAATTTAAACTTTGAAGACCTTTCAAAATTAATTTTGACATTATGGCGAAAAAATGAGAACTCAGTTTAACTATAAGTATATGGTCTCTAGTTTCCCGTTTATATTGAATTGTTCATGTGTGAAAGCTATTGTTGCACGGTGTAGTCCTTCTAAGGTGAAAATCATCCGACTAGCTCAAAAATGCAGCTTACTTTTTTAGGGTTGCTGCAAAAAAAATATGGCAACTCTAAAAAAATCTGACAGCCCTACAAACATTTTTATTTCTATTTCGGACTCAGTGCGTAAATTTCACCCTGAAAGACTTATTATATTTATCACCAACAAATTATACAAACTTGGTCTAAATAATAAAAGTTTTACAGAATATAAACGAAAATCTGTAAAAAGTTCATATTTTTATACATAACTTCTGAATGCATGGACCGAATTTGATATCAGGAATTAGGCAATATTTGTAAATAGTTTAACCCAATAGCATAGTAATTGCAAAACATTTAAGTGAATTTTTAATGCATTTTAGACGTCCATACTAGCTTGGCCAACCCCTGTATTTGTTGTACCGACATTTTGGTGACAGATAACAAAGTGTATTCATGAACCTAGTTTGAGCTATTTAAATTAATAAACAAAGAAGTTATGGCCTTATTTTACCACTCTGTAGTTTCCTTGTGAATCAAAATCTGGCAAAATTTTCACATTTGTAACTTTTGATATATCGCGGTTTTTGTATTTAATTTACATATTCCATTTTTTTTATAGTGAAAATTTTAGTATTTTCTTAGCATTTCAGGATATTGTCAATGGATTTTAATACAAAATTACTTCAGTTAAATGTAAAGTTTACGCATAGAGATTAAATATAAAATTTGTTTGGGAAATATAAAATTTATGAGGGTAAAACTAAACATGCAAAATTTTCAACTTAATTGCAATACCGACAGCGACGGAATTATACTCAAATGAAAGATAACTTTGTGTAGATTTATATTCTTAAAAAAATTTCCAATTTCGAAAATTAAACAAAATATACAGAGAAAAATAGTGAATGATGTAAATATAAAAATCGCAATATTTCAAAAACTGCAAATGAGAAAAAGATATTTGCCAGATTTGGATTCAGCGTGGCTAATTCTAGTAAAATATATATATATAGACAGGTTCTGCAAAACTTGAAAACTGTTGAGTAGTACAATAGATATACTCATAATTTTTCACTGTAGCACAGTGTTATAAAGGAGGTTATCGATATGATTTTGTTTAATATTTAAAAAAATGTTTCGTTATAATATAAAATCCAACTATAGAATTTTAGGACTAAAAACTTTAACTAAATTTTATACTATAACATTTACGACTTATTTTTTGGTTTATTAGACCACCCATCGATTAAATGTAATCTATTACTAATACTTTTTTGGGTGTAGTACTAGTATTATATAATAAAAAGCCAAAAAATAATTGGAAGACTAATTTTTTTTTTTTTTTTGGTTCGGTTTAAAGGTTTTATATTTTACGAGTTATGTTTAATGGTGTGTTTTTTTTTGTAGTTGTTAAGTTAAAGTTAAACGATAATGCTTAGTACAAATAATGGTGGCTGTTGTACTAAAACTGCAGCACATTGTTTATAAGAGAATTTTTGCCATATAAAAGCTTTAAATTTCATTTAGGTTACTGATGTTGTTGCTGTTACAGGCTTTATTGGTTTCATGAAGTTATAAAATTACAAAAAAAAAGTAAATGAAGATAAGCCAACTGCAAATTACTTAAACCCCTGCCAGAGCCACATAATATGAATACATAGCATTATATTTAAACAGAAAACACACAAAAAACAACAAAATTTGGTGTTAACAGAGTAAAAAAGGAATCAGTTTTTAAATTTTACGTAGATTCAGTACACAATTTAATAAAACTTGGGCAAGAGAAATTTATTTTAAAAATTTTACGTTTGTTTGTTCGTACATAAAACAAAAAGACGCCAAGAATGTATATACATTGTGTTGATTCTGGCTTGTTAAAGAAATTGTTTATTAATTTAATTAAAGGCAAAATGAAGTATTTAACTTTAATAAAAATAAAATTTGTATTTGTAAAATAAATGCTTGGAGTGATATTTCATGGAATGTGGTTAAATTGCAAACAAATATACCTTCAGGTAGGCAGACTAAAGCGAAATACAAGGATACACATCACAAATTTATTTTCAATGGATTGAATCTATCAAATTACATCAAACTCTATGTAATATAATCCATTTTTATACAATACGATCTATCATTTCTCGGATCAAATTATTTTTCAATTAGATATAAGGCAATATCAAATTTGATAAATTTCTTTGCTTCATAATATTAACTTTTTGTAATCGGGTATAGATTTTTCACTTTGTTTTTCAGAATTGGGCCATTTTGTCCCCAGTTTGTTAAATTAAGAAATTCGATATTTTTGAAATGTTTTTAAAAATTTATTAAAAACAATACCAATCTTTTAAACTCTGGGTGTTTATTTGTTAACATACACTTTTGCCGTTGTGTAAAAAGGAATAAACAACTTAATGGAGAATAATTCATGTCCCGGGTTTTAATATTGTTCCACGCATATGCTTTATACTCGTTTGAATAAAAAAAACTTGATAAAAAAATTAAAAACGAGAAAAAAATTGTTTATAAAAAAAAGAATGTGTTATTTTACTCATTAAAACTTCATTTATTTCCTTGAAATTGCCTTTTAGCAGTTTTAATGAAAATTATATACGTTCTCTTTCTTTTTCTTTTTCTTCATTTTTTTTTCATTCATACGTTTCAAATTAATTCATTCCTATAATAAACAATTCATACTTAAATAAACATTAAATGTGTGCTTTTCGTCAGAAAGTCTTATTTTTTCTACGTGCACGTACATACACTCAGCGAAAAAATTTTCATCATATTGATGATATTATTTCATAAACCGTTTGTCATCAATCATATTTATTCATCACATTTATGAAGTTTTCATAAATATGATGAGAAGTTTCATAAAAATGTATGACAAATAATTCATAGACCTTCATCATTTCAAAGTTTCATACACTTTGTAAATATAGACTTAAGGTTTTTATTGATTTTTTTTTTATTTTTTTATTTGAAATTTTGAAAATATAACTTAGACTTTTTAAAACTTAACATCTACCAGAAACTATTTGAAATTTCTTTCTATGGTCAAAAATTCGATTTTCGACATCTTAAATTGTCTATTGTAACTTTGGCGTAGTGGGCCGACGCGAGTTTGGCCAGAAAACTATTTTATCATTTGATGATAGTTTTTGATAAAAATTTTAAATTCTGGAAAACATTTTTCATAATACACGTTAGACTTTAACTCACGTCATTAGCTTTTAATTTGGTGTCAAGTTTTTAATTTTGCGACAGACATTTCCTGCAGAAATCAGGTTTTTTTCTACACTTTTATTATTCTTGATTACTTTTATTGTCCTGTAGGTAAAGTTTATTTTTTTGAATCTCATTCTTGACAAAATTTACAACTAAGTTTGCATCGATCTAAATCGTTGAGTGACATTTTTAATACTAATTGGTCAAAAATGCAAGAACTAATATATTTTAATAGTTTGTCTATATTATATGTTCTAAAAATTTTTTTTTTTTTTTATAAACAACACTATGAATCATTTCATAAATATGAAGAAGCTTGTCGTCAACTTGCATTTTATGAAAAAGCTTCTTCATATATAGGAAGTGTTACATGGGCGGAAGTCAATGAAGTTTTGAAAAACCGAAATACTTCATAAATATGATGAAGCTCTTTCCTTGAGTGTACATAATAAAACTTTAACGAATTTCATAAATTTGCTTATTACAAAACAAAAAACGCAAATACATTTAGTCGTAAGGGAATGCTCGCTAATGTGGTAATATAAAAAACTAACAATAAGATAAAATATTTTTTTAAAATTTTCTTTAAAATTTTCTAAAAAATTTCGTCTAAACGTGTAAAAATGTAGTCACTAGTTTTGGAAGATACATTCACTGAAAAAGTAATTTCCATATCGCTGCTTGGTGAGAAGTTGTATTTGGTTTACAAGTGAAACCAAAACCTACCGATATTTAAATACTCGCAGTTTGTTACATTGGTTTTTTGCTCCATTTAATGAAATTAAGTTTTAAGGACAGTCTTTAAAAAATTCTGTAATTATAAGCAGTTTGAAACAGGGACCGAAAATAATAGTTATTTTGAAGTTTTTAAGCAAAAAAAAAACATATAGAGACAATGTCGGAGAACTGATTCAAGTATAATATGATATACTTGATCCTTGTGGAAAACTCTTTAATAAAATGCTCTGCTTTTTAAAATTTGGATTTTTATTTTTTCGAGCAAAAATAAAAGTTAATTTTTGACTTTTATTTTTTCGAGTACACATAAAGTTATTTTTTGGTTTTGATTTTTTTGAGCAAAAATAAAAGTTAATTTTTGACTTTTATTTTTTCGAGTACACATAAAGTTATTTTTTGGCTTTGATTTTTTTGAGTAAAATAACAGTTATTGCTTGACTTTTATTTTTTCGAGCAAATACGGAGGTTGAAAGCTCGTTATAAATTGAAAATAACATAAAAATAATCTCGATGTATATAAAAACAAAAAACTAATATAACTGTAAAAAATATTACTTGAGCCAGAGTACACACTAAAAATTTTTTATATAAATAGAACATTTTTGGTCTTCAAAGTTTAGTAACGTCATGATGCTTGTTAGGAAAAGACCTAACCACGTGCTTGATTACTAAGAAGACAAAAATGGAGCAAAATTGATGATTAATAGGTTTTTTGTTAAAGTTCTGCCTATTATGGAGGCTCTAGCTTTTCTAAAACTTCGGGTTCTGATGAGATCTTTAGCCAGATCGAAATACTAGTATCAACCTAGCTAATATGTTTGATTTGCTTTATTTTTGTAAATATACGGAGGTTGAAAGCTCGTTATAAATTGAAAATAACATAAAAATAATCTCGATGTATATAAAAACAAAAAACTAATATAACTGTAAATAAAAGTTATTTTTTGACTTTTATTTTTACGAGCATAAATAAAAGTTATTATTTTTTTTTTCAAAAATGCATAAAAATTTTTTTTTATTTTTGAAAAGCTTATAACACACGCATCAAAAACTGATGAAGGAAGGGAATTTTTAATTGCCATAGATTAAAAAAAATAAAACCAAAAAAAATTGCTTTTATTTTTGCTCAAAAAATAAAAGTCAAAAAATAATTTTTATTTTTGCTAAAAAAAAAAACAAAAATAATAATAAAAGTAAATAATAAAAAATTATAATAAATATATAATAATAACTTTTGCTCGAAAAAATAAAAGTAAAAAAATAACTTTTTGCATCTGACTTTTATGATAAAAGGAATAATAATTACGGTCCCTGGTTTGAAGTATACCAAGTTGATGTCAATAACGGGATACGAACATCACAAACTTTGTGCATTTAACAAATTCACGGTTTGATCGGCGAGATTTTCAAAAATTTTGTACCATCGATTAACTAGTTTTTAGCAGAGAAATACATTTTCATATTTTTGCATCAACATAACAATCAAAAATATAAAGAGTTGGACTTTTTTATATTTTTAAAAAATTTTTGAATAAAGTTCCCTCAAAAAGATCAACATTTTATTTTTCCAATAATAATTTGGCAACTCTAGATAACAATTTTTCACAATTATTTTAGGATTTTTAAAACACTTAATTATCTTTATCCAGTTAAAAATATAGCCGTTTAAAGGTACTGGGCCGAAACAGGAACACTGTGTCAATAATTAGTTAAAAACTCGGACACGCAAAGTTTCAAACTGAACAGTTTTCACCCAAAGAATTGATGGCCATTTCAAAGTTGAAAATTAAAAAAAAAATTACTTGAAAATTAGAAGAGTTTTTCATTCATTTTAGATTTTTCTCTTATAATACAGCGCTACAAAATTGACCTCTAAAACCGAAAACAAAAGTACCGAAAATTGATCCTAAATATTTAGGCCACACTAATTTTAATGGTATTCCCAGCTTTTTCACTTATGGTTCCAGATTTTTCGCAAAATTACATTAAAATTTTGCATGTTTTAACGGAGTTTTTTATTTCAGAGTGTCTGAAATATTTAGGAGCAATACTATTGATTTATTTTTCGAGTTCCGCATGTAATTTTTAACTTTCAGATCTAAACCAATAAAAAATTAAGTCTATAGACTTGGGAGATACATTCACTAAAAGAGTAATTTATATGTCGCTACTTGGTGCAAAGTTGTATGGTGGTTTGCAAGTAAAACCAAAATTTACCGATTTTTAAGCTTTTGCACCTTTTAATGTAATTAATTGTTGAAAACTGTATTCATAAAAAGGTGTAATTTTATACAGTTTGAGGTATATCAAGTTGATGTCAGTGCTCCAATTACGCGATACAAACATCACAAACTTATAAGGAATTAACGTAAATTTTTGAAAATATATGTTTTTGAGTCTAACCTTCACAATTCTATTTTTAGTTTACCAGCGCAGTGCGTATTTTAAAATTTTGAAAGGCAAACAATTTACGAACTTTTTAAAAATTTTGCGAAAATTAATTATTTTTTTTTCGCATTTTTTGTTTATAAAAAACATGGCTTAAGAACATAGTTAGATATCTGCAGATAATATTTACGACGGACTAAATTGATAAAGTGCAGAAAAATAATTTTTCTTCATTCCTATCATGTATAGCGTCAGTTTTTTCAAACACATATCGCTTTGTACCAATTCCGCCAAAACGTATATCAAACAAGAGATTTTAACTTATTAAAGACAGGTCCTCTATTTATTTTATAGACAAACTTTATAGATATATAAAACAATGATGGTTCATTAAGAAAGTTTTGTAATTTGTAAAGCGTCCTCTAGTGGAAATATTGACATTCAAATTTGAAATTTTGACAGAAGACGGTTAAAGTTATTTTAAAAATTTATATTTTGAAAATTTTTTTGAACAAATCTTTATTCAAAATATATGAAAAATAACCTCTTTGAGCTAACCGATTTTTAATTATATTTTTTTCAAATATCGTGTCTTTTGACCATTTTTAGAATTGCGTATAGCAACACTGAGGTTGTAATTTCTATTCTAAAAATCGTTTATTATTTATATTTTGAGTGAACATGAAATAAATTTTTTAATATTTTAAAAATATTTGAAAAATTCATCGCCTGATCAGTCAGATTTTAAAAAATTATATACAATCAATGAACTAATTTCTAGAATAGAAATCCATTTTCATATATTTTTATCAACACGAAAATCAAAAATATAAAAAATTAGGCTTTTCTTATATTTTTAAATAATTTTTGAAAAAGGTTCTATCAAAAAAGGTCAAAAATTGATTTTTTTAAATATTGTAGTTATTTGGCAAACAGAAGTACTCAAATAAAAAAAAAATATTCACTATTGCAGCCAAGATGTTGAATTATTTTAAGATTTTTAAACCACTTAATTATCTTTATCCATTAGCCTTTTAAAAGTATTGGGACGAAAAAAAAACACTATGTGAATAATGAGTTGAGCTTAATACTAATACTTTAATACTAATACTCGAAAGAGTAATACTCGAAAAGAGATCAATACATTTTAAGGCCTTTAAATTTTATGGTGCAAACAAAATTTGTATAACCGCGAAATCCATTCTTATGTAACATTTTTAATTTTGAGAATTTAAAAGTATTTTTAATGATTTACTGCAAATAAGCAACCCTCAACCTTTAAAAAACCGGCAACAAATTCGTGTGTTTCAAACTAATCGAGGTTTTCATTTTAGGTTTTATGCAAATGATTTTTTTAGTTTATTTTAATATTTTAGGGTAGTGTAATATATATTTTAAAATGCGATGCGATAAATACAATGAGATATGTAAATTGATGTAGCTTTAAATAAATCCAAGGAAAAAGTGTAATTTAAATATTTTTAATTTGCTTTAAGCTTATACGTGCCATAGTTTTTGCGCCGTTAAAGATGAATGATTAACACGGATGGATTTAGCATGCGTAAACATATGCACAGAAGTTATTTATGTCATAAAAAAAAATAATTAAAAATATTTTGCCTCAAGGCAAATTTAGTTAATTTTTTTTTTTGAAGTTTGTTTATAAAAAATGTTATATCGTTTAAAGCTTCTTTAAGGGTTACCATATATAATAGAAATGGAATACTGCGTTTATTTTTTAATGCTAACTTTTCCAATTTCGGTAAACAAACAAACAAATGTTTTTTTTTTTTTGTAAAACATGTTGAAATATTGTCCCTAATTGTCCAGAATAGTTAAAATAATCCAAAAATATTTCAAAAATTCTAAAACTTTAAAAACCCATTCAAAAAATTGAAAACTATATCAGCGGTCCACTTTAGCGAACACAGAAGGTACCACATTAGCGAACATTACAACAATTTAATTTTTATTTTTTTATTTTTATTACGATTGAGAATAAAGTTCTTACCGTTTACAAAAATTCGACTTTTCTTTAAAAGTTGTTTATTAATCGCTTTTTATAATGACTAAAAATTATACTTAATGTTGCGTCTTTTTTGGAACGTCATAATAAAACCTTAGAGCGGCATTTTTTTCAACTTTCTATTTTTTTATCAATTATTGTCGCTAGGTCTAAAAGTTAGATGGTGCGTATTTGAGAAAAATCGGATAGCATTAACCGGTTGTTCCCCGTTTTCAATTTTTCTTAAACTGCTTTAATAAAAAATATGTCTTTCGACACATCATTTTTAATTAATTTTGGCATGCTAAGGACGAATATTTAATGTCGGACTAGCGGTATTCGAGATATTACGACTTGATGTATACTAAAAATGGAGTTTTTTCTCTATTCTATAATTTTTTTTTAAATTATCCTAATTTTTTTTATTTTTGCACTAGGAAAACCGACTAAAATACTTTTCTTTTGAGTATGCTTACATCAATATTGGTTAAAGGATAACTTGAAAATCTGAAAATTCCGGAAAACAGAAAATTTACATTTTAAAATTGTTATGCTTTTCAATTTTATACACTTGCTTATTGAAGGCATAATAACTTTAATCTTTGATTTTCATTAATTAATATAAGTATTGATTTTTGTAGAAAAATCGGATAACTTAACACTTTTAGACCTTCAAAAAATTAAAATAAGTTTTTAAAAATATATTTTGTGATACATAAGCTCTAAATTCAAACATAATAAGGATCAAATAAAAGCATGTTTTGTGTAGGATTTGAGTGCAAAAAGAAAAAATTCTAAGATAATTTTTTAAAAATTTCTAGAATAGAGGGAAAATATGCAATTTTTAGTAAAAATCCAATCCTATTTCAAAAATTTCAAAATATTCGTGTTCAGCATGCCAAAAATTAATAAAAAATTATGTGTTACAAGACATATTTTTATTAAAACAATTGAAGAAACACTTTAAAAAATCGAAAATTTTGGTAGCGGGGCGTCACGGGTTAAGCTATCCGATTTTTCTCAAATTTGCCCCAAATAACTTTTAGACCTAACACTACAATAATCTGAACAATAAAATGAAATTTTTCAAAAATGTTTTTTACATAAAAAAAAAACCGCTCTAGTGTGCATTCCCGTGGAAATAGAATAGGATAGATATATCGGAAATCAATCCTGATGGCAGTTAACAATTTTGTCATAGTCATGCAAGTATATAAAAAAAAAAAACGAAAAGTCCACTTTAGCTAGCAGGCCACATTAGCGTATATTTCCTTACTCTTTTTATTTATAAATAAAATTATTCATAAATCAGTTAAAATCAACAGATGTTTTTGATTAATGAGATCAACACACACTCCACTCAAACACACACACAAACTCACATACAGATGCTTACATATATACGGAAATTTCCAGAAAGTAGGGTTAGAGTGAAAGAGTGAAGAAAGGAAAATCAACTTAGCATTAATTATGTTAACATAATTTTTTTTAATTAAAAATGTGTTAAAATATTAAACATATTTTATAGATTGCTGATTTTTTTGGAAAAAAGCATTTTAAAATCAGAATACAGTCACACAAGACAATCACAGTGAAGTGATTATTTTTTTTTTATAAAAATAATGATAGAAATATAAAACTTTGAAGTTTGCTTTGATTAAATTACATTTAATTTCAACTGCAAACCTTGTAAACAATGTTGCCAACCCATTTTGTAGAAAAATCGTTAATTTTTGTGACGATATCTCTTTTTGAGAATGAGATATCGTCTAAAAATCGTCAGTTATAAGCTTCTTACAGTTAAATAAAAAAGTGGAAAATTTACTCAAAACTTCGTTCGAATCAATTTAATTGTAACTAGCTGTTTGTACCCGGTATTGCCCGCGACTCAAATACTTTAAAAACAACACATACTAAAAACAAATTTTTGTTGCATACCTTAAGACTTAAAAAAGATACCGTTCCTTATCATAATTATTACCCACGCGCAGCAGCTAATGCAACATTTTTAATTTTTTTTTGACCGCCACTCAGACCCTCGTCACCTCACCCATTGCAGTGTGTCGCGTTTTTATAATATTGTAAGAATTTTTAAAGTACACTCTGGGAACTTCTGCTGTAAATATTTGTAGTTGTTTGAGTTGTAATGCAGTATTTTTTTTTAATGAAAAAACAGTCATTTGTAGAAGAAGTTTAATTTTTGACTACAATTGTAGTTCATTAAAAAAAAACAAACCACATTAAATTACTGTATTATGATTTTAAATTCATTTAAAGCAGTAGTTTTTTTTTATTTAAAAAAATAAAACAATTAAAAGTTTGTTTATTGTAGTTCAAATTTACTGTTATTGTGATTCATTCAGTAAAAAACAAATGACATTGTTAGTTGAATTTACTGAAATGTAAGTCGTCCTTTCTTCAACTGAAATTTCACCTGCATTTGCAGTGGTCGTTACCTACATACTATTCAAAGTGTATACACAAATATAATTCGATCTTTTGGAGGGCGATCTTTTTAAAATTTGAGCTGAATCTGGTGTAAAACAAAAATTTGTTTGGGGAACATATTCAAAAAAATTTCATTATAAAATAATAGGAATTTTAAATAATAATATGATTTCAAATGTAGAGGAAAATCTAACAAATTGTCCATAACTCTGGTCAATGGAGGGATATTGGGCATTGATAAAAAGAGAGATGAAGAGTACAAAATAAGTCGACGTCAAAATTTTTTCTCGGAATTGGAATAAGTTAAGCAAGAAGAAAGTAACCTTAATACCCGAATTGGGGTATTTCAGATAAAGTTGAAACTTTCATTTAAAACACATAATTTATCTTAACTGTTAATAAAATGTAAGTTCCTAATAATATAAGGGTCGAAGTAGCAAGTGTTGCAGGGGTCCTTGAAGCGTATATACAGCAAATCTATTGATAATGCCATAGCCTATCAGGATTCCAAAGACCGACCATGCGTGGTTCAGTACCACACCCGGCTAGAGGTGTCCCTGCTTTCGCAGAACATGGCGGATCTAGAGCGGACACTCGATAAAAACCCGTAATCCCCGGTGTTACCTTACCGTGCCCATGGGATGAATAGCACTACGCTAGTGTGTTTTCGAACGGTGGCCTCCAGGACGAGGCGAACCCTGGTTGTATTAGCCCGCTGGTAGCACAGGGCTCTGCTATTATGCGTTCTTTTTAATCCCTTATTATTCTTTATTTATAGATGGATTTAAAAAACCAAAAACTTAATAATGAGCAAGAGAAGACCGACGCAGGTCTATCCTCAACCAGTCAAGAGGTATTATGCCTAAAGAGCAGTGAGGGTGCAATCGAAACGGTCGGACAAGCAAAGGACATCTTCTGTCCTAATCTTGCCGAGCCTATGGATGTTGGTAATGTGTCTGAGGACCACTCGGGTCCACCTATAGACGCAGATATTAACATCCCTACGGACGAGGAAGATGAACTTTTAAGCTCTCAACCTAAAGGTGCCGTAAAAGAGGTAAAAGAAGCTCCAGGCGATCAGTCAAAACCAGTGACTGAGAGAGCAAAGCTATGCGGCGCTGCTCGCAAACGCCTGAGGATGTACCTAGACGAAGGCATTGACCTAGAGGTAGCGCGGCGACTGTGTGTCTTACCAATGCGCGAAGCCCGAATGGAGGTCAAAGCTCTTATGGGTAAAAGGAAGAGGGTACGATCTGATGGCTCAACGCCACCAGGATCGAAACAGCCTGCAAAACGGACCGCTGAAATAGCTGCGGATGGTACACCTCGCAAGGTTGAAGGTGGCTCATTGCCAAAGCCGACCTTGACGGCTCCAGCAAAGCAGCTAAAGCAAGCGGCACCGTCCTATAAGGAAGCAGTTGCCACAGTAAAGATTGGTGTTATTCCACCTGATTTTCCGGCGACAAGATGGACAGATGAACAGCTACATTCTATCCAAAGAGCTGTCTTGTACAAGATCGCGGAGCTGAGAAAAGGGACCATTAAGCCCAGCTTCTCAAGTTGCTCTTATAAGCCAGGTTGGCTCAGTTTCGTCTGCCGCGATAAGGACACAGCGCAGTGGCTGGAGACTCATGTCCCCACTCTAAAGCCATGGAGTGACGCTGTGTTGAAGGTAGTGGCGGAAGATGAAGTGCCGAAGGCCCAGGTGTTCGTGGGATACTTTCCCGAGAAAGAGGACACGTCCAATGAAATGATTCTTGGACTGGTGGAGGGCCAGAACTGCGAACTTTCGGTTGAGTACTGGAAAGTCTTGAACAGGATCATAAAGGGTGGTATCGTTGAGCTCACCCTATCCATTGATCCAATCTCAGCTGACATACTCAAGCGAAAGAATCACAGGGTGAACTTCGGGTATGGAACAGCGCTGGTAAGACCCACCCGCCAACAATATGGGGTCGAGCGTGTCATACCCGGTAAGGAAAAAACAAATACTTCGACAGCTGCGACTAAATCCGACAAAAGGGTCTCCACCGACCCAACAACGTCGGATGAAAAACCGGGCTGTTCGAAGCACTTTGTAACGCCTAGTTCTTCTGAGCCCAAAGCTAAAAAGACGGCCAAACAAAAGGCTCCCAACAGACCGAGAAAATGGGAGAGAAACTCGGCAGAAGAGGCGGTTCTGCTGAACTCCAATAGAGGCAGGAAGGTGGCAAAGCGTGCCGCAAAACACGCCTAAAATGATGGCTGCCCGAAAAGGTAAGACGCTAAGGCACCTAAGGTGCTTACAGGTGAACCTTCACCATGCCAAAGCGGCATCGGACATCGCTCACAGAAGGTTCACCACTGATGCCCTGGATGTTGTATTCATCCAGGAACCATGGGTGCACGACGGAGCCATCAAGGGGCTTAACGCCAATCAAGGTAGGCTGATTTACGATTATCAGCATAGTCGGCCCAGAGCGGCCATCCTTGTTAGAAACAATATAACATTTCTTCCAATTTCAGAATTCGTTTTGGGAGACTTGGTTGCTATTTGGGCAAAGGTGCCCTCTTTATCTGGGGAACATGAGGTAGTACTGGCCTCAGCGTATCTACCTGGCGACACCAACACGGTACCAACAGCTGAGGTCTCGGCCTTGGTGGAATATTACCGAATGAGGAGCCTAAGTTGGATCCTCTGTTGTGATGCCAACGCACATCACACGATATGGGGAAGTACCAATATAAATAAACGTGGTGAGTACCTACTTGAATTTATATGTAGTAACAATATAAACATAGTGAATAGGGGTGACGAGCCGACTTTCAGGAATTCTATTAGGACAGAGGTCTTGGATCTCACTCTTACTAGTTCTGATATGTCATTTGCCATCTCAAACTGGCATGTATCCAATGAACTGTCAATGTCGGACCATCAACATCTGGTATTTGATGTTGCTAGTGCATTGGACTCATGCCAGGTTTATCGTAATCCCAGACGCACGAACTGGGAGGATTTCCGATACAATTTGGAACGAGATGCAGATGTCTCTAAAGGGCTCATTCTGAGCACTAGAGAGATTGATCATGCGGCATCCGAAATGCAATCGAATCTAACTTCTGCTTTCTTTTTGAGCTGCCCCCAAAAGACCAGGAAGACGAAGAGGGACGTTCCATGGTGGAATGATGGTCTGGAGAACCTCAAAAAGGAAGCCAGAAGACTGTTCAACAGGGCAAAGGAAACAGGTGACTGGGTCACCTATAGGGCCGCACTCACTGAGTACAATAGAGAACTACGCAGATCCAAAAGGACCACGTGGCGCAACTACTGTGAGAAGATCTCTGATCTTCCAGAGGCGGTGCGACTACAAAAGGCCCTGTCACAGGATCATACAAATGGTCTCTGCACTCTTAGGAGGCCGGATGGCTCATACACGGAATCTCCCACTGAAACTTGTAAACTCTTGCTCGATACTCACTTCCCAGGATGCGTTGACAACTGCGGGTCCGCTGTGATTCAGAGAATCCCGAACCTGACAGGTAGGTACGTACGCCTGGCGGGTGCAATCTTTCAGGAGAACCGGGTAAAGTGGGCGATAGATGAATTTTCTTCATTTAAAACTCCGGGTCCAGATGGGATCTATCCTTGTCTCTTACAGAGAGGGATGGACTTAATTGTCCCACAACTGGTTAGGATATTTAGATCGAGTCTATTATTCGGACATGTACCGAGACCCTGGAGGGAGGTTAGAGTGGTCTTTATACCGAAGGCGGGGAAAAAGTCTGAGCAGCTACCCAAGTCCTTCAGACCAATTAGCCTGAGCTCGTTTCTCCTCAAGACAATGGAGAAAGTCTTGGATCAGTATATTAGGGACACTTACCTCAGACGAAAGCCGATACATGAGCTACAGTTCGCGTATCAACGGGGTAAATCTACCGAAACTGCTATCCATCATGTTGTCACAACAATAGAACGGGCACTGGAGGCAAAGAACATTGCCCTTTGTGCATTTATTGATATACAGGGCGCTTTTGACAACACGTCCTACGATGCGATTAGGGTATCCATGTCTAGGAAGAGCATTCCTCCAATCATAATTAATTGGACATTGGAGATGCTCCGCTCTAGGATAATCACGTTCGGAATAGGGACTACTTGTAGGACCGTGAATGCGACCAGAGGGTGTCCTCAGGGTGGCGTTTTGTCGCCTTTACTATGGACACTGGTCATTGATGAATTACTCGAGGGTCTGAACGACTTGGGTTTCAGGACCTATGGATACGCCGATGATCTTGTCATTTCCGTTGTGGGTTGGGATGACAGGACCATCTCCGAGCGTATGCAACAGGCTCTGAACTTCACTCTTTCGTGGTGCCGGGAAAAGGGGTTGTCTGTCAATCCGTCGAAGACAATCCTGGTACCATTCACGAGAAGGAGAAAACTTAACCTGTCTATGCCGGTCGTTGAGGGCGTAACGGTTGGCTTCTCTAGCAGTGTTAAGTATCTTGGAGTGACTCTTGATAGCTCCCTCACCTGGAACGAACATCTTGACCACGTCTCCAAGAAGGCCACCAGGGCATATTATGCCTGCCAGAGGCTTTTCGGGAGAACATGGGGCCTAAGGCCACAAATGGTCTACTGGTCGTTCAATACTATTGTTAAACCGATGATCACCTATGCTGCCCTTGCATGGTGGCCAAAAGTTGAACAGAGTAAGGCAAGGGAGGCTCTTAAGAGAATCTACCGTCTTGCGTGTGTTGGCATTACAGGGGCCGGCGGAACTTGCCCGACGGATGCCTTGGGGGTTATGCTGGGGATCCCGCCATTGCATATTTCTGTAATGGAGGTTGCCAGTATGGGTTCCTCTAGACTAAGTGAATTCGGTGGCATGAGGGGAGGCGACCTAAGGGGTCACATGAGGATCGCGCGAATCCTAATAGATGACCCAATTTCTAAGGTTGCGGACAAAGTGTCACCGGAATGGATCTTTGATAGATATTTTGATGCGTTATTGTTTGACAGAGACATGTGGACCAATCAATCCTGGGAACCGGAAGATGGTTCTCAGGTGTGGTTCACTGATGGCTCTAAGCAGTCGAATGGGAACACGGGTGCGGGCGTCTTCGGACCAGGCTTCCAGCGTGCCTTACCTATGGGTAAATATCCGTCCATTTTTCAGGCGGAGATTTGGGCCATTTGTGTCTGTGCATTGGAATGCCTGCGAAGGGGAACTCGCAGATCTCGCATCTACATTCTTTCTGACAGTCAGGCTGCACTGAGGGCCTTAATGGCCTATAAGGTGTCGTCCGGGTTGGTCATGGAATGCATTCAGACTCTCAATAGGCTCGGTAGAGGCAACTCTCTAACCTTGGGGTGGATTCCTGGTCATGAGGGGCATGAGGGCAACGAGAGGGCAGATTGTCTTGCCAACCGCGGGGCCCGAAAGCCCTTTATTGGTCCTGAACCATTCTGTGGAATACCTGCGGGGTATGTTAGGGAAAGGCTCAGGGCATGGAGAGAGTCTGAATTCTCTAGTTACTGGGAAAACTCTCCTGGTCAGCGCCAGGCTAAAAGATTGATATCTTTTTCCAGTAGGGGGTCGAGGCGACTCTTGTCGCTTGAAAGGGGGGGGTTTGAGGACCCTGGCGTCGTACTTAACTGGACACTGTAATCTCAGATACCATCTGCACAAGAAGGGTCAATCGGACACGGATTTGTGTAGGTTTTGCGAGCTGGTGTCTGAGACCTCGGAGCATGTTCTCTGCGAATGTCCCAGGCTTTGTGATAGGAGACTTAGGTTTCTAGGTGATCGCTTCATTTCGCCTTCCGACATCACGAACATATTGCCTAATAGGATAATTGGCTTTATAGGTAGCTTGAATCTGTAGGTAATCTTAGGCAGCACAAAAGACCTACATTGGTCGCGGTGCGTAGTGCCTTCTGATCTAATCTAATCTAATCTAAGTTCCTAATATTCATTTAAATAAAATGTAATGTAATTTTTGTTTAAATATGACATTTAATTCAAGTTATTAATGTAGTGTGTTCAGATTGCAAACAAATATACGTTCAGATAGACAGGCTAAAAAGAAAGACAAGGACACACATCTTAGGTAATTTTTTATGATTACTTTTGCTTATTGCAAAAAGGGGTTGTATATGTCTAACTTTGTTATTTTTTCATTTCGTTTCTAGAATTATTTATGGCATGAGTCTTCCTCTAAAAGATCCATCATTTAGACAACCATTGATGTAAGTAGTTGAAAGATAATTTTGTCTATATTATATATAATTATTTCTATATATTTTCATATATTACATAAATTCGTGTCGTCAATGTGGTAATATGAACATGTTAATATTTTGTAACATATTGTAATTTATTTGTAAAGGAACCGCAAAAAAATATTTATTATTTTCAGAAAATAAATTAACTAAAGTATAATTTTTCTACAAATTTTTCGAGTTTTTTTTCAGACTACTAATATTCAGCAAAAATTTTGTTAACTTTTTGCAGTAATTTTTTAAATTTTAATCAACTAATTGTTAGCAAAATATTTGCTGAATCTACTAATTTTGTAGCTAAAAATTAGCTTTGCTACACTTAGGAAATTATGTTGGTAAAGACGACAGCAATTGTAGTCAAAAACAAATGAAATTTCACTTAAAAAAAGGACGACTTACATTTCATTAAATTCAACTAACATTGTCATTTGTTTTTTAATTTTCAAAAAATGACTAACAATTGTAGTAAAAAATGAACCACATGGTAGTAAAAAATAAACAAACAATTATTTATTTTTATTTTTTTAAATAACAAAAAACAACTGTAAAAAATGAATGTAAAATCATAAAACAGTCATTTGATGTGAGTTGTTTTTTTAAATGAACTATAAGGTTAGTTAAAAATTTTATTTGTTCTACAAATGACTTACATTTACATTAAAAATAATGAAACTGTATTACAACCCAAACAACTACATATTTTTACAGCAGAAGTTCCCTGAGTGTTACATTAACCTTTTTTTTGCAAGCATCCTCCTGCATCCTCTGTATGCTGACTTTAAAAACTTTTTTTTTAGTGTATGTATAATAACATTTTGTCCGTAAAAATGCACATAACTTATAATTTAATACTTTTAATATCTTGTAAAATAAAGACAAAATAAACTCTTATTTTCAATTTATAACGAGCTTTCAACCTCCGTATATTTACAAAAATAAAGCAAATCAAACATATTAGCTAGGTTGATACTAGTATTTCGATCTGGCTAAAGATCTCATCAGAACCCGAAGTTTTAGAAAAGCTAGAGCCTATATAATAGGCAGAACTTTAACAAAAAACCTATTAATAATCAATGCTTTCTCCATTCTTGTCTTCTTAGTAATTATTATTTAATTATTTTCATTGCTTTTTTACAAAACAAAAGGAAACATATTTTCTTAAAAGGAACTAAAATATTTGCCAAATGTGATTACATGAGCAATAGGAAACTCATGTCGACATTACAAATCTATATTAAGATATGTTTTTAACTTCAGAAAGAATTATAACATTTCTCAGTATTCCAAAAAGCTTTATGGAGTTACCTTTTCTGATCTCTTAAATATAAGAACATTAATAGTCTTACACAAAATCTAATACAGTCGTCAACCAATGTATCTTTTCGAGAGACTGTTGCTAACACAATGGGAAAGAACAAATTATGTAACGAAATTGCAATTTTATATTAATTCAATCCGTCTTTGGAACTTCTACCATCAAATTTCATATTTTATTAGATATATTTACTTTTAAAGAACACAAAATTAAACGATTTCATTTATAAAATCAAAATACACAGTAATATACAAATTATTATTTTCAAGTATTTATTTTTACTACCAACATCATAAATTTCATGCACAGACGCATAACAAAATACACTGCGTTGCATAACTATAATTACAAAAAAATTTTTGGTATTCGTTTTTTATATTGCAAAAAAAATTTGAAAACCTTTAACTATTCTTAAGAGTGTGATAACTGATCTCTTATTGTTTACAATTTAAGAGACTACTTAATTGATTTAAGAGAAAAACTGTCTTATTATATTATGTTGCTGTTTTATAACTTTAATTACATATAACAGTACACAAAGAAGAATAGAAAATAAAGAAATATTAAAGAATTATTTTCATTTATTATTTTTGTTTATTATGTTTGCAATAAAATGTCTCTTGGTTCATATCTAAGTGATTAGTTAAAAAATGGCAAATTTCAGCCTTTCACATGTGATTGTCACAAATTTTACAAATTATTCCGAGTGTTTATGGTAGAAACAAAATAAGCGTCCCGAAATATGGTTAATGTGTCCAAAGAAACTATAAGTAGGCTCTTAAAGGATTCCCAGAGAATTACTCGCTAAAAGCTAATGTCTGTGCCAAGGTTATTACCCCAACAGAACTGCTCTAGTTCAATACGCTAAGAGAAATTTTCAAATCAACTGCAGAAAAGAAAGTCAATAATCGCTGTTGTTGGTAGCACCGAAGAGACTGAAGAGAACTAAGTAAGAAACCACGTTATTTCTCAAAAAAAAAATTTTGAAGCCAGATCCGTAATGGTTTGGGGCACTTTTTGCTTCGACGGTATAGTTGATTTGGCATTTCCAAGCACCAGAATGAGTTCTTCTGAGTACATGACAGTATTAGAAGAGAAATAGGTGATATTTATTGAAAATAGCAACGAAGAAGAATTCATTTTCAAACAAGACAATGCCTCAGCACATGTGAGTGGTTACGTTAGACGATGGAATAGCTATCATCAAAAAATATAAGATTATTGGAATGACCTGCATGTTCTCCCCCATTGAGAATATTTGGGGAGTATTGAAAAATAAAAATATTTTTTTTAAATTTTTGTAAATTTTGATACATTAAGTGTATTTATAATTATGAAACACAAATTGATTTTGTTATTCTTTTTTAAATAGTAAAATAAAAAAATAAATTAATTGTTTTTTTTTTTTTTTTGTTAAATATTATTAATTTTCTTTAGTTAGTCTCTTTACAGGAAGAAGAAGAAGAAAACATTTTTATTGAAAAATTTTACGGACACAAAGTATACACCAGACTGCCGCAATTTCGTCCCCCTCCTGGGACTCGTCAGTGGTTTATTTATGTGTCAATTGAACAAAGTATTTTATATTGTTAATTTGCTCTATATGAAAAACTTTTTATTTTTTTTTGGTGTCGTACTGGTATTTTCCATTGATTTTAAAGGGTCCGCCATCTAACTTTTTTTTTCAACTAGTGCTTATTTCGTGAATGGTAACACTTAGATCATGTCTGATTTGACAGATAATTAGTTTTATCCTTCCGCTGAACGAATATGGTTGTGTATACGCTTGAACAACGCTGGGAAATATTGCGACATTACTTTGAAAATCATGGTAATGAGCAAGGAGTGGCCGTTACAGTCAATGGCGATCGTTATCGGGCCATGCTGAACGAATTTTTGTTCACAAAAATTGAAGAGGAGGATATTGGCAACATTTGGTTTCAACAGGACGGCGCTACGTGCCACACAGCCGAAGCTACACTCGATGTTTTGCGCCCTGTTCTTGAAGATCGCATTATCAGCCGCAGAGCTGATGTCGTTTGGTCACCTCGGAGCTGCGATTTGACACCGTTGGACTATTATTTGTGGAGTGCCGTCAAAGATAAGTGTAACGCCAACAAGCCAAAGACAATTGACGCTTTAAAGGACAATATTCGTGAAATACAGCTGCACACAATCGATAATGTGCTTAAAATTGGACCGATCGTGTAGGCTACTGCATGGCCAGCCGAGGCAGCCATTTGAATGAAATTATTTTCCATTATTAACCGGAAGGATTGTACTTTCAAAAAAAATAGAAATTTGAGAAAATATTCAATAGTTTTTTTTATAGCATTTTCAAAAAAAAAAAGTTATTTGGCGAACCCTTTACAATAATGCAGGTTAAACTTTTCTACTTTTTTTTAACTTACGAAATTTAGCAAAACTAATGTGTAATTATAATTTTGCAACGCAGTGTATAATTAAAAAATTTTAAATTTCCTTCAATTTATGAATCAATTAAAATAGAGGGGAGTCGCCTGGTGTTACAAAATTATTATAAATTTTGATTAATTTCAAAACAAAAAGTATATTTTCATTATTGTCCTAAATTCAAATGTGAAAAGTTAATTGTTACACTAAAGCTTTGTTTAAAAAAAAAAAAAAAGTTCATTATATGTACAACATATTTTTATGATTGCTAATAAAGAAGTTTAAATGCCTTGTTAAACCTGACTGTATGTGTCATATAATTTACTAACTTACAATGAAACTAAATTTGTTTGAGTCATAAATATGTATATATTTCAACAATATGTTTCCACCATTACAAAGTTTGTAACAATCTTGTTTTTTTTTTTAATTTTTTTTTTATTAAATGTAAATAACCAAAGACAACAACAATGAAAAGAATTATTGTAAAATTTATACAGGTTAGAAAAAAATACAAAATCGAATTTACTTGTCTTGTGTTGAGGAATAAAAATATTGCTGTTACTTATATACATACAAAATATATACAATAGGCTGTTCCTTAGAAATAAATTTGTTATTACACCGGCCAGTTTTATTGAAAATGGTTCCAAATTTAAGAAATAGATTAATTTAAGAGTATTTTTATTAAAAATTCCCAAAATTTTAAATTCTGAATAATTTAATTTTTCATTTTATTTATTTATTAAATATACTCAAAATTATTTAGAAATGCAATTTTGACTTCATTGGATATAATTAACCCATTTTAGTCTGTAATCAAACATGACTCAAGAATTTGATAAAATCCGAAAATGATTTTTTTTTTTTAAATTATTTTTAAAGAATGCTTGATTTGTAGATGCAGACTGCAATTTTTTAGTATAATAGTTGTAACTGATGAAAAAATTGCAAAGAAATTTAGTCGAATTTTTTTTTAATGAAAATTGATTATTTGTAAAAAATTTAACAAAATTTGAAGGCTTTCATCAAAATTAGAATAATTTTGTGAAACATATCAATTAAATTTAATTAGACTATAATTGTCTTAACTTTTACTTAAAAAATCTTTTACCATTAGAGGTCTGGGGACAAAAAAATACTCATAAAATGTAATTCATACTATGACTACAAGAGTGTAATTATTGATTGCTTGAGACGAATAAATATTGTATGAAATTTGATCCATACAGGGTTAATGTTTAAACTTTTGACCCAAAAATACACACTAGGAAATTTTCGAAATTACTTTTTTCAGATTTCTATTTAATTTGGATATGTGATAAAATGTACTAAACTAACGAACAATTCTTTTTCGTACCAACCTTCATTTTAAGGCATAGAGAGGTGGGGTCAAAAATGTCCATGTTTAGTTCATTTATTCCACACAAAAATGGGTATCAAATGAAAGGTATTTTAAAGATTTATTTAACGATTTACCAAAAAAAAAAATTTTACATTTATATGTTTATTTGTTTAACACTTAAAACTAATGGCGTTTTCTTTTCTGGCAAAAATGTGACAATTTTTTTGCACTTTGCCCTCAAAATTCGTTTTTGTGTTCTTCTCTAAGGTAAACACTCTGAGAAGGTGCCGTGTTTCTTTCTGAAAATGTTGCCTTATAAAAGGCAAAAAATGCTACATATTCTGCCCTCAAAAAATTTACAGAGTTGGATGTTGCCCTGTTTTTTTGGTTTATCAATCGCATGCGTATATATTGCAAAGTTTTTGTCGAGAAAACTCTCACAGAGTGGTAGTGTTCTGGCTTCTGACACAGAAGATCCCGCGTTCGAACCCATATTGGTATCACATTTTTTTATATTTTTTTTTTTGTTAAATTTAATTTACGATTTTTTTTAATTTGTTTTTGCTATTTTTTTTTAATTTTTTCTTTTTATAAGTATTACAAACAAACAAAATTATAACAAAAAAATTAATTGAAAAAAATGTATGGAGCTAAATCCAATTTTTTTAAATAATTAAAAAAACAAAAATTAATTATTAAAAAAAACATTTGTTTTTTTTTTAAAGTTTGCTGGGATTCGAACCCGAACCTTAACAACACTAAAAAACAGATTTGTTTAAATAAATGTAATATGTGATGAAATTGTGTTCTATTCTGATTGTAAAAATGCTTCATTTTAATGGGGCGAGGGCAAAATTTTAAAAATGTTGCACATTAAGAAGGCAACACTTTTTCCCAGAAAAGAAAACACCATAAGATTGGTAGGGTAAAAGCTTACAGGTTGCCAGTGCTTGTAGGTTGCCATGGCCGCTGTATTTCGGCATTCCAGCTGTGTAATGCTCTAAACTCCGACTGGAATCGACATAGCAAGAGTAGTATACAATTTTAATCTAATTTTGAAGCTGATACGCACAATAACGCAGTGTTTGCTGAACAAAGTGTAAATTACTATTGCTTAAAAATTTCAAAATCTAAATTGTATTGTGTGTCCTGTACTGGAAAATTTAAAGATTTTAGTGAAATTCCAAGGTGAATATTTTTGCAGTGTTTATTTTTCATTTAATTTGCTTAATCCAAGCAAAATTAGAAACATATCATTAATACGCATTTTTTTTATTAATTCCAAAACGCCATCAGAATGCAAGTTGTCACCTTTGAAGGCTTGCGGGTTACCACCAACCTCTTCTTCGCATGTTTATACTGATATCAATTATTTTTCAATAAACATTGCTAAATTATATCCAAAAGCGGCAGAAAAACCAATACATATATAAACATTGGAAATGTTTACCTATTTTTTTCGATAGATTAAATGTTATAAAGCCATTTTTACAAGGTATTTTTCTCAAAAACATTTAAAATGTTATAAACAGAATTCTCAACCTTTATAAATTGAAAATAATTTCGATTTACCTCGACAAGGTTTTTATACAAACTTAAAATTAATATATTTTCATCGAATTAAATTTTGATTGTGGGATACTTAATTTGCCATTTTAATTTTCTTTGAGCCAAAAACTATATTTTCAGTGAGTTTTAGTATTTTCAATACATTTTTGTTTAATGAAGCACACCCAAAGAACAACCGACCTCGGTATTAAAGATGTTGATGCATTGCTCGACACAATATAAGCAATCAAAGTCAATAATTAATAGAAAATTAGTACTAAATTTTTCTAATTTTGTGTCATGCTCTTTCTGTAGGTGTTAAATGAAGAACAAGAGAAGGTCTGGTCGCATTCGTTGCGTTGTGCGCCAAACACTATTATGGCTCGAGCATCATTCAATTAGAACAATTGCCATATTAGACTGCTCTCAAACTTGATGTCAAATATTCAAGAAGCTACGAATGCAAAACAGCAGTTCACGAGAACTGAGTCAATATGCGCTTCATTGTTTATATATGTTAGAACTGTGACTCCAATGATGACTTGGAATGAAATTTTAAAAATTTAAACTTTTCGGCTGATTTTCACAAATTTTGTTATGTTTGCAGGCACCAAATGCAAATAAAATTTAATAATTTTACTTAAATTTTCCAAATCAGGTGTTTTACTTACATTGTTTACATTTTCAGCAAATTTTCAATGGGTGGCAACCTGCAAGCCCTTTTTAAGGGTTCAATTTTAGGTACTTTTGAAAATTTGCAATAAAATTTTAATTTTTTTGCAAATTCAAATTATTTCTTGCTCAGTATATTTTCTCTTTACAATCTATGAATATGATAAAAATACGTCGATTTAATGATTAGTTATGAGCAAAATGTCTAAGGGGTGACAACCTGCAAGCCTTCCCCCTACTATAAAGAATTCAAATTTAATAAAAATCTGATAGAAATTAGTCTGTAAATTTCCTAGTGGGTCTTTGATCAGAAGTGAAAACATTCAAATTTCATAAAATAATTATTTTTATCAAGTGAATTTTTTTTTTTTTTTTCAATTTAAAGACTTTACAATCTTGTAGTCATAATTAAAATTACGTTAGCGGGTCATTGACAAAACTTTGTATGAAGATGCGTTTGCTTTCCTAGTATGCATTTTCAGTAAATTGTATAGACTAGTAGCGCCCTCTAGTGGTGCTATAAGTAATTAGAATTGAAACTTTAGAGTTGTGTTGTTCATGAACGAACTAGTTCAATTGAACGACTCACTCAATTGAACGATATGACTCGTTCACCAATATTCGATCTTGTCGTTCAATCGTTCATTTCGTTCAATCGTTCATTTCGTTCTTTTTATTCACAGAACAATTGCATCTCTATTCAATTAAAACTGCTTGTAAGAGCAATTTTTTTTTATGAAATAGTAGTAATATTGTTTTAAATTAGGAAAAGCAATTATAGTCATACAAATAAAATGTTTTTTACACAAAATAAATAAATTTTTGTTAGAAAAGTTGCAATTTTATAACACTTTTTGTCTATGTACAGTAAAATTTGTGAAAAAACTCGTAAAACATGAATAGTGCGTAATAATTGTCAAACGAACGACACAGTTCACAACAAGCAGCTCAGTCACAAGTCAAAGGAAAAAAGAACGATTTGACTCGAATTGAACGATACTGACCGAGTCACCAAAATGAACGATTAATCCCAACTCTATGAAACTTTAAAGCTTTGTACGCACTTAAATAGTTAATATTTTTTTTACAATTCAATTTTTATGTGTTAACAAGTCAAATATCTATCAAAAAGTGCACAAAATTTTAAGTGTTATTTTCGGACTATTTTTAAGAATTTTTTAAAAATTTTGGCATTTATAGACAGGCTTTGAAAATTGTTATTTAGCAACTCTTTTCGCTCAAATTTATATATAGCTTTGCTGGTTGAGCGAAAATACCACATTTTTGATATTAAAACAAAAACGGAGTAATTTTCCGCATACTTTACAAAAACGGAAAAATCTTGATTCGATTAGTATTTTTTTTTTTTCCAAAAAGCTCATGTTAAATGAAAATTTATCTATTTCTAAAAGTTTTCTTATATGTCTTTATCGATACCAATAAATAGCGTTTATTACGCCGGTCTTTATTATATTCTTAAATATTTTTTGTAAAAGTGCTTTCAAAAAAAGCGAAAAATAGTTTTTTCGAATCATTATATGGCAACCCAGGAATCACAAATTTAAAAATTTTGTAAATCGCGTTTGTATCTTATCAAAAGTTATAGTTTGTATTCTTATCAAATGTTACAGAGTCTTAAAAATTAGTGTGTCTTTAAAGACACATTGGTAGGAAATGGTTTAATTTCAACTATTATATTATAAAAATAGCAAACTATTATATTATAAAAATAGTAATAAAAAAAATACTTTTTTGCATTTTTATCAAATTTGTTCGTCATTTTTGATTCCATGCCAAAATGGTTTAATGATATTCGGTGAAGTCAGAATTCCTTATCTGAATAATTTGGAGTATAGTAAAATAATAAATAAAATAAAAAATAAAAATTTCCGAAATTTCGAATTTTTGGAATTCTTAATAAAAATACACTTGTTTTAAAAAAATTTGCCACGGGTTAATGTTTTCCCCCAAAAAAAACTATTGCTTCCATTTGGAACCATTTTCAATAAAACTCCCCGGTTAATTACAACTATTATATTAAAAAAAATTTTATATTAAAAAAATAGCAATAAAACACTATTATATTATAAAAATAACAATTGTAATTAACTAATGACAAATCTATTTTTAAAAGACACCCTAATATACAAGTCTACTACACTCAATTTCACTTTGGTGGTGGTAGGCAAGGGTGGTGGCTTGTATGATTTTCCATGAATGAACGGAATAAATAGAGGCGTTACTTGTTATTGTTGTAATCATAATTTTCGATCAAAAAAAAATTGTATAATAATCGTTGTAATATCAGGCAAGGAAAAAAATAAAACGTTATAACAAACTGTAAACAAAACACAAAAATAATGAAAGCAAATAAAAAAAAAAAATGCCATCAAAGCACAATTTCTTATTTTTTTTATGAATTGTTTTAAGGACTATTATGTATAGTTATGTTGCTTTCCAAGCCAACTGCCCCGCTACAGGAAAAAGGATATCACAGCAATGCCAAACTAACAGAACTTGAAAAAAATATAAATTTTTTAAAATAAACTCAGAACTAAATAATTATTTTTAGAATTGTACAAAACTCTATTTATCTCAAAATCGGCCAACATTTTTTTGAATAATAATTATTTATAAAAAAAGATAGATTTTTTTTTTTTTTATCGATTTTGAAAGTTTCATCCTGTGACTTTTATTCGATTTCAAGAAAATAGGGTATTCAATTAACCGGGTTTCTAGTTTAATCGGTTAATCGAGCAAATAATTAATCGGGATTGAGATTTAATCCGAACAATTCAAATTTGAATAAATAGAATGGTTAATAATAAAAAAACACTTATTTATTGTTTTGATTTTATATTTTATTAAAAAAAACAAAGTAAATAAGATCCTTCTTTTTATACATATATGTGTTAATTAAAGGTTTTAAAGAGATCTTGTGAAATAATCTTTTTAAAAAAGAATGCCATTCAAATGTTTAGCTTGTAAACGGTTCTTTTCTTTGGTTTTTATAAAACTTGACTTGGAGAAAACTCTTTCGCTGATTGTGGATGTTTTGGAAATCGAATGTAGGGCATGATATCGAATGTCCAACTTCTCAGTTATTTTCTTTGTTTTTTCTAAACATATAAAATCCTCCATTGTGCCATTAAAGTCCTTTTTAGAATTTTTTATATTTTTAATACTATTAATAGTATCATTTAATTCTGATAAAAGATTATTTTCATTAATATGAGAAGTTTCTTCTATTATCATGTCGTCATCCGAGTCATGATAAAGTTTATCATTAAACATTCTAGAAAAAAGTTGATTTCCAAACTCCTTACTTTCAGTTTTTGAACTATATTTTAAAAAAGTATTGCTAGAAGGCAATGTTCCTGAGTTAAGGAATAAAATAAGCATATTTAAAACTTTAACTCGTCCATCATTTAGTCTGTACTTTAAGCTTTCAATTAGATCATTTGTAATAGAATTGTTGGCCTTCTCCAAATTATTAATTAAAAATTTAATAGTTCCTTCAAATTCAATTAGAGAAGCAGAATAGTCATATATAAAAAATACAAAAAAAAAGATAAATTTCGGTCAATCGGTTAATCGACACAAATTAATCGGCTTATTTGTTATTTGATAATCGTCAATTTTAAATTATTCGAACAGCTAACCACCAAAAATTAATCGGTTAACCGATTAACGGTTAACCAATTGAATACACTAATCAAGATGAAACTATCCAGATCAATAAAAACAAACATTAGGCCGATTTTTATATAAATTGAGTTTTATGTTACTCTAAAAATGCGGAGCTACAGTCAAATTTCTTAGTATTTGACAAATTTAGTTAAATAACAACTAATAAATAATGTACTAAATTAATTTAACCAAGCCTACTTTGCCCATTTTTTGAAAAAAAAACTGAAAAAGTTGTTCCATATTTGGTTTGCCACTTAGTTTGGCATTGATGCAATACACCTTTTTCTGCTGGACAGTTGTCTTTGAAAGCAACATATACAGGATGATTGAGAAAAAAATGTCTAACAACGAAAAAAGAAAAAAAAATAAAGAAAGTAAACTTTATAAAGGTTACATCAAACTTAAGGATGGCAAACAAAATAAATAAAATAAACAACGATATAATGTATTCTTTCTTTCGTTTTTAAATTTATTTATTATTTATTTCATTTGAGTCTATAGAACATTGCTCCTTACAGACTATGACTAAATTAATCTAACTTAACTAATAATTTAAAATATATATAATTTTTAAAATATGTTTTTGTTGTATTAAATTCCAATTGATTATTATAATTAAAAATTTCGTAGAATTTCAAACTCCTTATAACGGGACTATTTAAAAAGTAATTTAAAAAATGAAATTCAACATTAATAACGTCAGTGTACCGAAAAGAGATGTACTAGGCACATTGAAAGGAATTTTGGCTAAAAGATTACGACAATCAATATTTCCATTGATTAAATCATAAATAAATATCATAGATTTTATTTTACGTCTGAACTCAATAGTTAATAAGCCCAAAAACATGCATTTCGTTTCATATGTTGGTAGTTGATAATTCAATACGATTAATATATGTTTCACTATGGGGACTCCAGACTATTGACGCATATTACAATTTTGATCTTACAAAAGAGAAATACAGTAGCTTAAGAGCGGAAGGATCAGAAAAATCATTACAGTTTCTTTTGATGAATGCCATTGTAGAACACGCTTTTGAAATAATCTTTTCCAAATGAGGTATAAAAGGCAATTTTGTATGAAACAAAATACCTAAATCTTCAATTTCCTGTATATTTTGCAAGTCATGATGTTTCCGTAATCATATGAGCTCTGGAATAGGTTACATGAGCACATTTATCCAAATTTAATCTCAAATTATTTTCGACACAGCAATCATCGAGTCTATTAAGATCAGACTGATCTCACATCAAAGAGACGTTTTATTTTTGAAAAAAAAATTTAAATCATCAGCATATGATAGAAATTCTGAATACTTAAAACAAGAAATTATATCATTTATAATAATATTAAAAAGCAATGGGCTTGACATACTGCCCTGCGGAGTTCCCGATTTTTGATAATAACATTCAGATTCATACATACAGAGAAAAATTTGCCAAATTTCTAAGTGAAATTCAGTTACTACAACAAAAAGCGGTTGCTTCAACAGAATATTGGTTTTTACAGCAAAAATCGGTTAACACAACTGAATTTTAGTTGCAACATATTCATTAATCATATGTGAATATGGTTGTGCTAACTGAATTTATTGGTTGTAGCGGGCAAAATACATTATATAATTCGGTTAGAACTTAATTTTTCTGTGTGATTTCAACAAAGCATGAACGCTTGAGCGAATTCCTATATGATCTAATTTACTCAATAATATATTATGAGTTATCTTATCAAACGCCTTTGCAAAATTTGTGTAACTACCCAGTAAACAATTTTCGTGTTTTTAGAAGCAGGATATAACAAATGCGCTAATGTAAGTGCTTACTACATAATACATAAAAAAAAAAAATTTAGAATGTTGAGCTTACTGTTTTCCCTAACCAGGATGCAGGTTGTAAGCAGCTTACCCTAATCCCTTATAAAAATGCAGGTTGTAATGCAGAAAGTTTCATATCGTGGATAATAAACGATCTGTAATGAGTTTCCCGAGTGATTTCCGATTGTGTTTGGTATTTTCGAGTATGTAATAAGAAATAATTAGTCATTTAACTGTTTCTGAAGAGCTAGGATGTAGAGCGGTAAACTAATTAAAACCAAGCCAGTTCACTTTTGCAAGATTGTTCATATTTGCGAATGGCATCTAATTTACCTTTAAAACCGTTTTTCCAATAAAAATAAAAGTTTCTTATGTTAAATTTCTTATTTATTGTTTATTGGATTAAAAAAAACAATTAATTTTTGAAAAAGAAACAAAATTTAAAAGTTATTTTGCGAAAAAATCTGTGATTTTCTTTTGCTGTTTCTTTTGTTCAATAACCTTTAAAACGGCCCGCTCTCTTAACTCTCTCAATACATTCAAATTTTAATCTCAATCAATCAATCTCAATCAAAGTTAAAAACTTATGCTTTGTTTTTATGCATATTTAAGAACTTTTCACGTTAAATTTATATTCATAAAACGAATAATGAATTCTAGCTGAATCTGAGCACTAACTAAAACATGTATGTTAGAAATTTTGATTTTGAAATACAATTTAAAAGCAAACAGCTAGGGAAATCCCCAAATTATAATGCAGATGACTAAAAATGTAACAACTACCCTGTTAATTTAGATTTAAACACTGCGTAGGTTGATAAAATCCGTTAAAAATACAAAAATAAGCTGTTCATATTTTAAAGCTTTGGCACTAAGTTCATATTTTAGAGTAGTCAATGGAAGAAAAAAAAAATTTCATATTTTGGGGTGTTCATATTTTAGGGTGTTCATATTTACGCGAGTACACTGTAAAATGATTATATTATATGTCAAAAGTTTTAACAAGAAAAAATAAATATTTGTAGAATTTTATGTAAAATAAATTATGTATATATATATTATTACTTTTAATCGTAATAATGAAGACATGAAATATGATTTTACTGAAAGCCATGAAATCACAGCTTTTTGTAAGCGCTAAAATCCGCGCTTATTATGCCCATGGCATATGTAAGCAGGTTTGTAAGGGATGGTTTTCGGCTTACTCCCTTACAAAACTGCTTGCATGTAAGCGGCGTTTTCTACTGGGTATAATTCACTTGATGAGCAGATTCCAACGACATAATGGAATAATCTGTAAAAATAGCCAAATTAGAAACTGTGAATCTGTCACTGCGAAACCCATGCTGTGAGATAATTATAGATTTAATAACAAAATTTAATTTATTGTAAACTATATGCTCAACAATTTTAGAAATAATTGTAAGTTTAGAAATTGATCTGTAGCAACGAATGTTATCAATTCGCCCAGACTTAAATATTGGGGTTATAAAACTAAATATCCAACGGTTAGCAAATATAACCTCCTTTAATGATTTATTAAATATATTCATAATAGGAAACAAAATTGAAAATGCACAATTCTTTTACAAGCTACCACATAAACCATCGGCATCTTTTCGAAATTAATTCTTTACATCTAAAATGTCCTGTAAAACATCATCTTCTGATAGAAAAAGTTTAATAAAGTTCATATTAGATGAATTGCTCAAATCATGTGTCACATTATCATCAGAATCTGCACTTTCAAAATTAGATTAAAATAATCCGCAAAAATGTTAACAATGCACATAGGGTCATTAGATGTCTGATTCCTATACACCATTGACGAAGGAATTTCAGAATTACTTTGCCTTGATCTAATAAAAGTCCAAAAAGATTTTGGATTTGTTTTTATATCATTCTCAATTTGTATCAAATACTGTTTATATAAAAATTTATTGAGAAAATTTAATTCCTTTTGATGTTGAATGTAGTGTTGCTCTATTGCAGCAAAGCCAGTACTAATAAAACATTTATGCAATTTATTCCTCTGATTCCAAGGTTGATTGGACTTTAATTATTCATTTAATTCATTTAATATATGAATGTCTATAACCCTCCTTAAAGGAATATTTCTATAACAAACACTCAAAAAAGTATCTAAAAAGCACTAATACGACTCATTCGTATCTATATCAGAAAACAAGGCTACCCAATCAATATAAAATAAACTGGAATTTAATACATCAAAATTACAGTATTTAAAGTCAAACTGTTTAGTATCTAAATTATCACAACATTTTATAAAGTTATAAAATTCAAGTTATAAAATTATAGCAGAATGATGAAGATTCGTATTAGACATTCATATATTAAATATTTCGAATCCATTGGAACAAATATTAGATCCAAAATTTTATTTATAATTTTAATAAACCTAATTGGTTTCATAAACAAATATAATATCCTAGTCTAGAAACGGTAATGACAACTTACTCTCGGCATTACTTTAATACAAATAATAAAACTTACTTATAACTAGTTAATTTCAATCCAAAAAAAAAATGCGTTACCCATAAATATTTCTTCTTATCATTATTTTAAATATGAGGTAATGATTTGAAATCAATTTTTGGATTCATTATTTTTCCACTCTAGTTAAATCATATGAATAATTTCAAAAATCGGCACTTTGAGGTGAAATATTTTCAAAATTTTTGTTTGCAGGACATGAATAATCTTTTGTATATATAAGCATGCACACAGAAAAACATTTCAGTATTTGCCAACTGAAATTCGGTTACTGCGACTCAAATTCGGTAATTATAATTTTTTTTTACCAACCAACGAGCATATGGCTGGTAAAACTGAACATTAGTTCTCACAACACAATTCGGTTAATCCAACTAAATTTTGGTTGAAACATTCAAAATATTTAGAAATCTAATGTTCATATAGAGCAATTCCATATGAAAGCGATCACCTTTTGGACGACCCCTCTCCGATTTTAAAATAAATAGTCTCAATCGATTGCCCAGCAAAAAATAATGTACCTACATATTTTTTTTTTTTTTATAGTGACTGGTTTAGTGGTGGTGTGCACCACTGTCATGTGACAAAATTGAAGAATTCTTCATAAGGGACCTCATTGAAAGTTGTTTTAAAAAAAAACTACTAAAGCGATCGCAACGAGTGATAGCTCGTTGGAAAGGTATTGAATCAGGCTTTAATTGAAAAATAAAATTTTCCTAATTTTTCTCAGGAATTTACCTTTTTTCCCATGAAAATTAAATTTTCCCATGAAAATTAAATTTTCCGATTTTCCACAGAAGCTCCTAAATTTTCCGGCTAATTTTATTTTTTTTGGATTCCTCATAATTTTTGCTTTAAGAATCAGCAATAAAAAAATGGGCCCCGACTCCTTGTTTGGACAGGAGAAGAGCATTTAAGAGACCACCTTGTTCTCATTGTTTGAAGAGGGACCTCATTGAAAGTTGTTTTAAAAAAAAAACTACTAACTACTACTTGTCCAAACAAGGAGTCGGGGCCCATTTTTTTATTGCTGATTCTTAAAGCAAAAATTATGAGGAATCCAAAAAAAATTAAAGCCTGATTCAATGCCTTTCCAACGAGCTATCACTCGTTGCGATCGCTTTAGTAGTTTTTTTTTTAAAACAACTTTCAATGAGGTCCCTTATGAAGAATTCTTCAATTTTGTCACATGACAGTGGTGCACACCACAACTAAACCAGTCACTATAAAAAAAAAAAAATATGTAGGTACATTATTTTTTGCTGGGCAATCGATTGAGACTATTTATTTTAAAATCGGAGAGGGGTCGTCCAAAAATTTGCCAATTTTGATCGTTTTCATATGGAATTGCTCTATAGTTGTACTAACTGAATTTATAAGTTGTTACCATTAAAATACACTTTTCAATTCGGTTGGAACTTTATTTCTCTGTGTGTGCTAATTCATTTACCTTTAACGGCGCAAAAGTTATGTCGGTTTTAAGTTTGAAGTAAATTAAAAATATTAAAATTACAGTTTTTGCACTGATTTAATTAATGATCGCATTGTATTTATCACATGGGTGTAAAGTTGTCTAGCTTGCTAGCAACAAGTGCCTTAGATCACCTCCATGTTGGTTTCACCTGGGCAACGACAAGTTCGATGTCTCTGTTCGAGTCTCGTTCTTGGCGGCTAACGATCATGGCTAGATTAACGAGGTTCCTACGGTCCTATCTCTGCCTTGGTAGATGGGTACTTGTGGTCCCTCGTTAATCAAGGGTGACCCCTACCGAGTTATTTGGGACTCAAGTGGAAGTAGCTCCGGCTACAAGGTCTTGCCAAATACTAGAAAGTGGTACCACGGGAGCCATTGGCCCGCCGTAAAGGTATCTCTAGAGGAATCCTCTGCTTATATTCAACTCGGATTGGCAAGAAGTCTCGGTATACTTGTGATACCAGTTTTTTATGCAGACATGACAACCGTTGCCACAAGGTGGGGCTGGTCAGTGCGGATGTGTGGAGTGAGTCTGTGTGGAATGTGACTGTTGGTCGTTGTCGGTTGTTTAAACCTGGGTGGTCTGATACCCAGGTGTTGTTGCGTGTACTGGATGTTTTGTTAATTGAACGGAGTTGGGATTGTCTGCCATAATAACTGGTAATTAGCTATACAGCCTCATTGCCTCGTGTTCGAGTTGTTTGCATGATTCCGCTATTGTCCTTTGTGGCAATGGATACTGATATTATTTATCACATTTCCAAAAAAAATATACCCAAAATTCTTTTTTCCTATTTTAGAACTTAAAAATAAAACCGCGATTATTTTAGAAAACGTGCATTTTTTTTGGCGGTTTTATGATATTTAATTGGGTTTAGGGTTACTTATTTGCAGGAAATCATATTTAATACTTTTAAATTCGCAAAACTAAACATTTTATAAGATTTTTCAGGTTATGAAAATTTTGTTCACTCCATAAAATTTAAAGTCCTTTAAATTATTTGATGCTTTTCCGATTTTAGTATTAGGCTAATTAAAATATTTTATTTGCGCTGTATCTGCTAGGATTGAAACCCAAATATATTTTTTTGTACTTTATCAAGACTTTCGTGAAGATTCACTTTACTTACTTAGTTATAGAAAAATGAGAATTTTTAAAAGTTTATAACATTTTTGCGTTTAAATATTTTAAAATGCCTTTTTGACTCGGAAGTATTGTTTATAAAGAATCTCAGTTCACTTAATATGCTAGCCAATTTAAAATTGCGAATGTCAGACGCAAAAAGCATACATTTAAAAAAAAAATAACGACAATACTTTATAAGTTTGTAAGTGATGTTCGTATTCCATTATCGGTGCGCTGACATCAACTTGGTACAATTACTAACTGTATACAATTACACAACTTTTTTAATACTATTCTCAAAACTCAATTCCATTAAATGGTGCAAAAAGCCTATGGAAAAGAGTGCGAAAGTTTAAAATTAGGAAAATTTTAATTTAACTTGTAAACCACTATACAACTTTTCACCAAGCAGCGATATATAAACTACTTTCCCTTTTGTATTGTTTTAGATCTGAAAGTTAAAAACTTTAAGAATACAAATTAATGAATAAAAAACTCTTGTAAGTTTCAAGTAATTTGTTGACATTTCGACTTTTAAATGACCTTCAATTCTTTTGGTGAAAACGTTTCAACGTGAAACATTGCATGTCATAGCTTTTAAGTATAGCCAATTTAACCCTGTGCATCGTTCCACCAACTTTAAGTAATTCATTCATAAAACTTTGAGAAATAAGAGGTCAGTTTAAACGAGTGTCGAAAATTTTTGAAGTAGCTCATGTATGTATTATGATGGGGTGCAATAACGCCTTACGAAATACGGCCTTAAGGCTTTATTTCTCAATGGAAAGTGAAATAAGGCCTTTATTTCCAAAAAGGTTTTATTGCACTTTGAAAGTGAAATAAAGCCGTAAAGGTCTTATTTCACATTTTTTTTTTTTAAATGAAGCAATAAAATTTCTTATTCTTATTTTATTGAACAATTATAAATTTCATATTAACAAAAATTAATAGAACATTAATAATTAATCCCACTTCTGGAAACGAAATAAATCCCACCAAAATGAAAAAAAATCACTTTAATCATTACACATTTTTGCAAATATGATGTTAAGCAAAAATTAATAGAACATTAATAATTCAACAAAAAATTTAACTGCAACAATATTGAAAATCTTTGCTTTATAAAGTTTTTCTGCGTGGCGGCCTGCGGCCGCTCTTAGGGGTTTCTCCTCCATAGGACGCGGCAGGTGGCTTCGCTGAATAAAGTTTCCCTGCGCGCGTCACACTAGGGAAGATAATGAGACGCGCGCAGGAAAACTGTATTCAGCGAAGCCACCTGCCGCGTCCTATCGCGTCCTAAGATCGGCCGCAGGCCGCCACGCAGAAAAACTGAACAGTGTAACAAAAGAATCAAAAAATACAAAATAAAGGCTTTATTGCACCATTGGCTAAATTTCAATAAAGGCCTTATGTCACTTTCAAAGTGCAATAATGCCCTTTTCGCAATAAAGGCCTTATTTCTCAATTGGAAGTGAAATAAAGCCTTAAAGGCCTTATTTCGTAAGGCGTTATTGCACCCCACCATGTATTATATGAGCTCTACACCTCATTGTAAGTAATCATATTTTCTTAGCTTTCACACGAATTTGTATCTGGTAAATTTTGATGGGTTATATGGATTAGTTTATTTTAATGAAATTAAAACTTGAATTTCGATATTACTCAGTTTTTTTATATATATTAGGGTGGGTCAGATTTTTCGGGCTATAGACGCATAGCAAAAATTAAAAAACTGGGGATAAAAAAAATTAAACCTAGCTCCCACCGACAGACATAAAGATTAAGTGTTTTATTAAAGGTTTGATTCAAAAAATAACGAAAAGTTCCCATAGTTTCTTTTGAAGTTTCATTAGAGTTATTTGTAGATTACGTTTTTGCTATACGCCTTTTGACATAAAAATTAACCCATCCTAGTATATATTTTTGGTAAAACATACAATTATTCAATTATGCAATTATTTCATACTTTTTGGAATATAAATCCATAGCTTTAAAAGTTTCAAAAAAAAAAAAAATACTCTTCTTATATAGCCTGAACATTTTGCTTTTGATATATACCCCATTGTGGCTCCAATTTTCTCCTCCAAGATCTGAAAACTTGTGTGAAAAATCTGACAGTTTCATGTAAACACATAATTTATAAAATCTGAATTGCGGAAAATAAGCATGATCACGCGTGATTGTGAAAGAATCGAAGTGGAATCCTTTATTTGGTTTTTATTGTCCATATTTTAAATGAAAGCTAAAGGTTTTATCAATTTAACAAAAAAAAAAAAAAGAAGAAAAACAGCAGCACTTAAATACATACAGCGAAATAAAGTCCACACTCAAATTGAAAAGAGTATTTTAATGGTAACAACTTATAACTTCATGTAGTTCAATGATATTTATATTAGATTTCTGAATATTTTGGGTGTTGCAACTAAAATTCAGTTGAATTAACCGAACTTTGTTGTGAAAACTAATGTTAATTAAGGTCGTGCCGTATTACACGAATTTCAGTTGGCAAATAGCTAAATTTTTCTTTGTGTGTAGGATAACTCCTTCAAAAGTTATAACATTTTGACCGCTTTTAAATTGAAAGAAAGCAATGAATTCAATATTCGGCCGCCGCATTTTCGTTATTTAACTTTACAGCTAAACTTTTGGCTTTTTTCATAAATTTTTTACTCAAAATCGAATTAAAATGGCTCAACAAATATATTTTCTATATCAACATTTGTCCACATTGTTACCAAAACACCGACCAGATATCGTTTTTCTTTTTGCCGAAGTCTTCAGTATTATCCTACAGACAAGCCTCATGGCTTCGTGGGATTAGAAATTAGTTTTATATACACTGTAAAAAATTTTAAATAAAATTGAATTTGAAAAAAACAACTACATTTCTATTTATTTTTTTTGCCTTTTTTATTTATATTTACTTTTTTGACATTTCTTAAATTTCTAAGTTTTGGGCTTAAAACTAGCTTTTTCTAACCTAACTTTCTAACTTTTGCACATTAAAATCTCCCTTTTTAGTTTTTTTTTTTTTTTTTGCTTGAAATGAACTTTTTATCAAACATTTTTTACGTATTCTTTTAAAAAAGCGTATTTTTTTACCTTTTTGTATAGTTTTGCTATTTTTTTCCTATTCCCAATATTTTTTTTTGCCATAAATACAATAGATTTAGCCAGTTTTGTCTTCTCTGAAAATCATTGTCACAAAGTGTTATTAAAAACTTAAAAATTTAGTTTTCTTTTATAAATTTGGCAACGTTTTTATACTATTAATTGTGGGTATATTTTGAACTTTAATATTTTACTCAGTTCCTTTAAACAAATATATATTTAAAGCATATTTTTTAGTATGGCATAGAATAAGTTTTTTTTTAAATATTATTATTATTATTACTATTATTTTTTTTTATTTTTTAAAAAACATCACAAAATGGTTGGTCCAAGAGTTGGCAATTTTTAGTACGTGTACCAACAAGTGTATGTTATTTGTTATTGGAATAGTAGATGTGAAAAAATATGATTTTTAAAATGGTCATATTAAGAGAACATTTTATGTCACTTAGAGTGACCATACGAGCTAATACAATTTTAAATTTACTTTTCTAGAAAAAACAATTTCAAATGCACATTGAAACTATTGAAATCAGTATTTTTTAAACTTTAATTTTTTTAAATTTAGTGAAACATATTTAGTTATTTTGTTGAAAGCATTGCCGTAATAAAAACAACCGATTTTTTTTTAATTTAATGTCAATTAAATTTAATTTGAGTTTTAAACGGTCATCTCATTCATACTTGACATACAAATGTACATTCCTAAATGAAGTGTTGCCAAACAATTTTGTTGGTTATTTTCAACATAAATACAAAAAAAAAACAGGCATTCTAAAATCGGAACAACAATTTTATTTTTATGTTCTTATTTTTTATTTTTATTTTTAAAAATGCATTTCACGTTTGTCGAAATAATATTTTAGGGTTGAGTGGATAAATAACATTTATGGATACAAAAATAAGTAAATAAACATAAAATCTTTTTTTTTGTTTTTTTCCGTTAAAAGAACTCATTTTATGTATTTATATTGGCATAGTTTGTTGGGGTTATTTGGCAGCATTTGATACTGCACTTCATCATCTCATCAATAAAATAAAATTCGTTGAGTCAATATGATGATACGATGGTTGGTTTTACATGGTATGAAGTGGATTTATTCTGCTATTCATTTTGCTTTTTTATAGACAAAAAGTTTGAATAATATTTCTTTTTTTTTTGGTTTATAAAAAATTGTCAATATTTTATGATATACATATTTTAATAGATCATTGAATGCAGTAATTTTGATTTTATTTTTATTAAGCATAGCTCTTTTTATGATACTCATTCATATTTATGTTTATGAATGAGTAAAAATTGTTATAGTTTTGTATATGATTTTAAAATTATCATATTTTTTTCGTACAAGTTAAGAATATATAAATTGCAAGTTATATGAAGGGGAGGGTGGGGTAATTTGGGACGTGGGGTAATTTGTGAGTTTACATTCTTTCCCATACTAATGCATTTTCAAAATTTCTAACTATTTTGTTTTGTTCTCTAATAAATTCTTATCACTTTGAGCATTCCATATTTTAGGAGGCGCATACTTTATTAGTTTTATGTAGCAACTAAAAAAACACAAACAAATTATTTTATTGGTATTCTTGTTTCTCGTATAAATTTTTCTTTTATATTTTTAATCAGGTAAATATAAAAAATTATTAATATGTTATGTATGGCATATTGGTTTTTTTTGGCAAATATTTAAACATTGCCAAAATGATGGCAGTTTCTGTGACTTTGGTCATAATGGGGTAATTTGGAACGTGTGGATGGGGTAAATTGGCACGTGTAATTTAAGTAATCTTAACGCCTCTTCATGTTGTTTGTATGGCATATATTGTAAATTAATAATATATTTGGATATTACGCGGCGGAAGTACAACAATAAAGCAACTAAGCCCATCCTGGAGTATGATTTACTAAAAGCCATACAGGATATCAAACTTAAAGAATGGACGGCACTTCAAACGTTTCCGCTAAGAAATATCTTGCTACTAAACCACCTATTAAAAAACCACGGCTGTCATAATCTTCGACGATATCCTTGGGTATACATTTTTGCATAATTTTTTCAATGAAATATCCCTGAAATTAAACACTGGTAATTCAGTGAACTGCAACACATGCAAGAGGGCTGTTCACTTAAAATGTGCTAAAATAACGGCCAGTTTATATAGCTGCATTCATTACAACTGAGAATGTTCAGACGAAGATTACGAACTTTTCTTTATGTTTATCACATTTAATTTTGTTTTGTAGTTTTATTTCTTTCCGTTACTTTTTTCTATTTCATTTATCTTGTTAATTATCATCTAACCAACAAGAATTACCGTTAAAACTATTGTTTTTTTTTTTACATTTTAGTGTATTTGGTATGAAGTCCCAAATTACCCCACAACGTCCCAAATTACCAAAATCACTGATAAAATCGTCAAAAAAATCCAACTAACGAATTATTTAGTTACGTTCTTTTGGGTTAAGAAGCTACCTTACTAAATACTCTTTGGAATGGATCTATCAAGGAGCTAGAAAAAAACTAGTCACAAATTTCCCCACCTTCCCCTATACAATTCACTCTTTGAATAAACACTAAAACATTTACATTTTTTGAACTCTGACTGAACGAGGAAAAAAATTTCCATATGGGTATATATAAACATATATAATTATATATAAGGTTTCATATCGCATCCTATCTTAGCTTTATCTCATGTGATCAAATGGGCTCTCATCTGATATATTTTGATCAAGTTATATATAATTTGATATAATTTAATATAACTTCATTAAAGTCTTTACAAATGTTTTGAAATCCGCACTAGTTTCCTGTTTCACATATCAAATAATAATAAAAATATAAATATAAATCAATTGAATTTAAAATTAAATGTGATTTTAGTTTGTCTAATAAGTGATGCCATTCACAACTATATGTAAAAGTAACCGAATTTTTTCTGGGGATTAAAATTCCTCTTTTGCGATTTTCTGACTTAAAATGATTTTTTTAATTCATAAATGTTATTTAATCTATTAACTTTGAACTTTGTTTTAAGTAAAGTTTTTCTAAGTTTTTTACTTCTGCTATTTTTGTGCAATATTTTTTTGTTTTTCTTTTGTTTCTTTTGTTTTGTCAGTTCTGATAATTATATATATAAATGATCGATTTTGTTTGTTAATTTCTACCATATATGTTTATATATAATTATATATGCAAGTGATATAATTTTTCTTTTATATTTAAACACATATATTTATATATAATAACATGTGGTGATATATATATAATTATATATAAAAGTAATAGAATTTGTTTGATTATGAGTCATTCTCTATGAAAACACCGAAAAAAATGAAAAATTGTTGCTGGACCATTTTGGATTTTGTTAAAATTTTGTGGAAATGTTCCTAAGGGCTCCAAGAACCAAAATCCAAGAGGATTTAATTTTTGCACACGGCACTACCGGTTCACGCAAAATAAAAAAACTAAAAAGTCTTGTTTTTGTGCGTAGTGGTTTGAGCTGTTAAAATTTTTCTGCTAGAGATATCTACATGATGAATACAATGTTTTGAAACTGAAAGATTATAGTTTCTATCAAAAATATAAAATTTGACTGAGTTCATACACCCGAAAAATAACGTGGTATTGAAAATAAGCATATTTCATTGGTTTTTTGTGTTTTTCAATGAACTCCAGTGTCGGCGCTAATGAATATAAAATCATAATAATTCTCAGATACAAATTAGACATGTCGGAGAAAAATACAAAATTAAAATTGGCTCAATATGGCAACTCGTTATGAAAAAATCGTTACTTGAAATTTGGAAATTTTGAAAATTTGCATATTTCAGGCCACAATTTGGTCATGTTTGTTAGCAGATACAAACTTGAAAATTACAGAGTATTTACTCCCTACTTCTAACTTTATAACACTTCAAGACTCGTTTAGTTATTTTCACTCCTCTCGGATTTACAGGGTTTTAAAGAAAAGCCTTTTTGATTTTTTGTATGTATTTTTATACTTCCCTCAATTGTTATATACAGAGAAATTAAAATAAAAACAAGTATTATTATGAGGTAACGAAGAATAATTATGGACTAAAAAATATATTTAATAAATTCAGTAGATTTTTGATGTTAAAAAATTTTACAGGCAAATGGTATATTTTTATCATTTAAAGTAGAAAAGTTATAGTTTAAATGTGGGTAATTAAGAATCGTGGAATAAGTTTAATATTATTTTCATAAAGTATTTGTTCTTATAATATTCGGAGTTTCAAAGTTATCAGAAGCTGAAAACTTTCGTACGTTTAACTGACTGTGAGAAATCGGTGAGAAACTGTGGTAGTTTCTTTTATTTTTAATTGTGCAAACATCAATAAATCTTTTTGACAAAAAGTTTTCGATAGCATCAACATCAGGAATGGATACAAAAAAAAATTTATACCAGGAATTTGGGTGGAACAAAAATCAAACATTGCTGTAGGTGTTAGGATATGATGATCCGCAGTTCGCTGTAGACTTGCTTTCCTTACAGTCTGCTTAATTTTACCTCCTGCTCCGTCACAAGGACTTTTGCCATGAGAAGTGGCAAAAAAGTGCCAATCAGCTTCTAAGCCAAAATCGTCTTTGTGATGACAAATGCTGATAAAATTTTTTTTATTTTTGTAAAATTTTTGTAAAATTTTTGTAAACATAAAAAATCTACTGAATTTATTAAATAAATTTTTTAGTCCATAATTATTCTTTATTTTTTCATAATACTACTTGTTTTTATTTTAATTTCTCTGTATATAACAATTGAGGGAAGTATAAAAATACATACAAAAAATCAAAAAGGCTTTTCTTTAAAACCCTGTAAATCCGAGAGGAGTGAAAATAACTAAGCGGGTCTTGAAGTGTTATAAAGCTAAAAGTAGGGAGTAAATACTCTGTAATTTTCAAGTTTGTATCTGCTAACAAACATGACCAAATTGTAGCCTGAAATATGCAAATTTTCAAAATTTCCAAATTTCAAGTAACGATTTTTTCATAACGAGTTGCCAGATTGAGCCAATTTTAATTTTGTATTTTTTTCCGACATGTCTAATTTGTATCTGAGAATTAATATGCTTTTATATTCATTTGCGCCGACACTGGAGCTCATTGAGAAACACAAAAAACCAATGAAATATGCTTATTTTCAATACCGCGTTATTTTTCAGGTGTATGAATTAAGTCAAATTTTATATTTTTGATAGAAACTATAATCCTTCAGCTTTAAAACAATGTGTTCATCATGTAGATATCTCTAGCAGAAAAATTTTAACAGCTCAAACCACTACGCACAAAAACAAGACTTTTTAGTTTTTTATTTTGCGTGAACCGGTAGTGCCGTGTGCAAAAATTAAATCCTCTTAGATTTTGGGTTTTCAGACCCTAAATATCATTTCCAGTTAGTTTGAGTAAAATCTAAGATATGCCAGCTTTGCGGATTTGGTGATTTCATACAGAATAGCTCTTATATAGTATTACATATACCTATATATAATTTAACATTGAAATATATATGATGTCATATTTAGATATATCAAGTATATATGAAGAGATAAAAAACATAACTTATACATAACTACATCATATTATATACATATATGACTTTATATAAACTATATATGACTATATATAAACTTCTTCGTCGGGTGATTAAAAGCATATATTCTCTATGGAGAATAACACTTAACACATCTCCATATTCAGTTTTTGAAATTTTTAAAATCATATGAAAGCAAAAATGGATTTTTGATGGAAATGCCATTTTTATATGCATATTCAAAATCTAAACATTAAATTAAATTAAACATTTTTTATGCATGCTTCAATCCAAAATTTAAATTTTTTATATAAAATTAAATTTCGCTATTTCTGTGACGCGAATGCCATGTGAAAAAATTTTTTTTTTCCCTAGTAAAAATGTTTGGATATATTTATATATTACTTTATAAAGTTATTTATAATGATATATTGCAAAATATATATTCATATAAAATCATATAAAATTATATTTTTTAAATAAAATTATTATATTTTAAAACTACACGTCATATAGTGTAATATATAGAAACATATAATTACATATATTTATATATATGACTACATATGCCACATGTAATTGCGTATATGTGTAAACAATTGTACCTTATTTTATATAAATGCATCAAATTATGTATAATTTGATACATTTGGATGAGGACAAATGTCGGGTACACTTGTATGAAATTATATCTAATTTTATCAAATTATATCCAATTGTATCAAATAATTGTTAATTGTATCAAATTAGATCTAATATGATACAATTAGATGATCTCATTTTTCGGATATAATTATATATAATACGAAAATTCACAAAATATTTTTTTATATAGGTTTGCTTAATTTATCATTGTAATATTTTCAACAGTTTAAAATCCAAATATAATCATATATGATTATATATAATATCACATATAACTAAAGATCACATCACATCTGATTCGAAAAATGGCATACATAAGATGATCTCATGGAATATAACCTCATACAATTTGATCGGAAAAATGCGTCTATCTAATATGTTGAAATTATGTATATTTTGATACAGTTTTATCCAACAAGTTTTTTAATTAAAAAATGAAAAAAAAAAATTTAAATGTTTTAGATATCAGTACTTTTTGTTTTAATCCAACTAAGTACTACTTGTAATTTATTTATATAGTAAATATTAACTTTAAAATATAATGTTAAATCTAAAAATGTATGCTTTTAATGATTCTGAAGTATGAACATATAAAAAAATAAAAACATTTATCGAGAAAGAAAACCAAATTTTTTGTTCGCAAAATCTTTAAGTAGAAGACGTACAGATTTTTACTAGAGCAAAAATAATCAGCAATATTTACACGTCCTTGTTATACAAAATAATAACTATACACTTGGTATATTTTTTTAAATCTCTCTAGTTATTACTTCAGCAATTTCAGATTGTTCAAAACAACTATTTCGTTAAACACAAAGCAGGATCAGTGGTAGAAAGTATATTGCCTATAGTTTAACTAAGCAACTTTTAAATTTTTAAAATTGAAAATTTAGAATCCATTACGCATGTTAAATGGTTGGGTGTTTAATTTGATTAAACAAGAAGTTTCCAACGCTCTCTTCTAAAAACCTGAACTGGTTTTAAGAGAGTTTCGAAAAAATGTGTTAACAGTAGTACTTTTAATTAATTAATTTGCATACTCTTAAGCTATTTTAATTAAATTTTAAAGTTAATTTGTGTTGTTTAATGTATTCTCTGCATACGTTTTGCATACTTAACACAAAATTTATATACCAAACATATGCATTAAAAGCCTCAGTTGGTAAATAAAATTTAACAGATGTTGAGTACCTCGGTTTTTCTTTAGTCAACATGTTCGTTGGTTTTAAACCTAATAATTATAACTTTGTTTTTTAGTAATTTAATAAAATTCATTAATAACACGGCCGACAAAAATTTTTTTCTATATCTCTGTTTTAATGCAGAAATTTTTATTCTAGGCATCGAAAAATACCAAAATATACTTTTCCAGTTTTTAAAGTTCATTTTTACGGTTTGACGTCTATATGTAAATTTTAAAGAATTTTCGATCGGCAGTGTATAGCACTAAATCAAAAACAAAGTTTGATAAAAAAAATATTTTTCCCTTTATTAGTAATCATTACAAAACAAAAAACAGTGTTTTTTGCACTAAATTTTTAAACTTATTTATATTCAAATTATAAACGGTACTTAAAGATATATGTAAATAAATGTGGTAGAATTTTTTTATTACATTTTACTATTATATTTATATGAAATGATATGTTTTGCCATATATATAAAAGTGACAGAATTATTTTTGATTAATTTTTTTTTTTTTTTTTTATAATTTAACCAATACTCAGGGGATGCCCCCTACTCATGCAGTGCATTGTATTGATCAGGAAAATAAGGTATGGGAAGGAGGAAAGAGGGAGTAGTGTTTGTGGATATTTGATTTAAATTTTTCTAAATTGTAAGTAACAGGGAAGACTTCTGCGGGAAGTTTGTTCCACATACGAATCTTTCGACTAAAAAACGAATTTTCTCTGTAATGCGTTGTGCGAAACACAGGACAATCAACTACAAATGGATGTGCTCTACTAGATAAGCGAGTATTACGAATAAAACTCGGGCTCGTGGAATAAGTTCACTTATCTCAGATGAGCATATCCCATGGTAATATCGATAGAAAAGTGTCACACAACCCACATTCCGACGATGCTCCAATGAATCAATAGAGTTGGATACACTACTGTCACTGATAAGCTTCACCGCCCTCCCCTGAACACGGTCCAAAAGCTTCAGAATAGACTATGGAGCCCCTGCCCATATATGAGAGTTGTATTCCATTTTTGGCCGGATATAGCTGGTATAAATAGTAAGGAGATCGGATGGAGTGAAGTAAGTCTTGCACCGTTTTAGAAAACCGAGACACTAGAATGCCTCTTTCGACACTTGAAATACGTGCTTATTCCAACGGACATCACACTGTATTCTCATGCCCAGAACATCAAGAGTATCCGATTCCTCAATACCTATACCATCCATAGTTACAGATGGCAATGTCAATTCCACAGCCCGTCTGTGGGTTAACATACAACATTGGGTCTTGCGTGCATTAAAATCGACCTTATTCGCGCGACCCCACTCGGAGATTGTAGAAAGGTCTTGATTGAGTGTGTCATTCATGTTCTGCCGCATGCCCTCTATCACCAAAGAGCTTGGCCTGTGATCGAATGAAAATGAATGACAAATGTTGCTATCATCTGCAAAAGAGTAGATAGGGTTGATGGTCTGACCAAGAAGGTCATTCATAAAAATAAGAAAAAGGGTAGGAGAAAGAACAGAACCTTGCGGTACCCCTGAATTTAGCTGAAACTCGTTTGATGAGACCCCATCTAGAACAACACGTATAGTGAGGTCTCTGAGAAAACTCGTTATAAATCTAGAGAAGACATTACCGACACCAAAAGCAACTAGCTTAGTCACGAGTGCCCCGTGCCACACACGATCGAACGCCTTAGAAAAATCTAGAGCAACCACTTTACTCTCACCAAAGCGGTGGATTGACCGGCTCCAACGTTCCGATAGAAACGCCAACAGGTCTCCCGTAGATCGACCACTACGGAAGCCATACTGTCGATCATTTAAAAGTGAATTGGTCTCTAAATATTTCACAAGATGGTGGTTAACCATGGTCTCCATCACTTTGGAGAGCGCAGAGCAAATTGCGATTGGGCGGTAATTTTCAGGGTTGTTAGGCATATATATAAAAGTGATAGAATTATTTTTGATTAATTGTACCATATACACTTAAATATGATCATATATGGTAGAATATATGGTCATATGTATATCTGTATCTACTTCATATAATCAGATATAAAAGGTAAAGTAATATATAATATACCATACAATGATATATGCAGATATATTACGCCATATTAAACAATTTTCATAAACTAGGTATAAGATTTGAACATGTATTGCAATATATTGCCACACATATAAGTATATATGATGATATCAAGTTGTACATGAGTATATATAAACTTTTTTTCATCGGGAATACACTATTATAAATAGAAACAGAACATTTCCATTTTACTCAACGACTAATTTTTCGATGGTCTCCGATTTTGATAAAATGAGGTGGCAATGAACGCGTATTTCTAAAACGATTTTTGTATATTTTTATTTCGTAAACTGTGGCAGCATTGGAGCTTTGAAATATCGCAAAATTTGGACATCTTTCAAAACGCCATAACTTTTGTGAAAGATATTGAAAAAATTCTTTTTTCATAGGAATAGCGAACATTAAGTGGTTTAGAAATTAAAAAAAAAAAAATATTTAGAAAATTTTGTAAAACATTGAAAATTTTTTTTTTTTGCAATTGTGACACAAAGTTCAACAACAAACTTCAAATTGGTAATTGCTGTGTTAATGTCTGGTAAGTTACTATTAATAGCTAACCTATGACATAAAAATCATTAAGTTTTCATAATAAAAATGTCACTTAACACATTTAAATACATAAAATAAAGAAATAAAAGTGCAATAAATTTAACATACGTTTTTTTATGGCGATTTTTTTGCAATATAATTTACACACAATTAATTGCATTTTTGTTAACTCTACCATAAGCAGTATTTCACAGTAAACTATTAAATTGTATTATGCATTTCATTTATATACGAATATACTATAAGTTCTTTTCGCTGCAAATTTTATATATTTTTTTGTTATGTTTAAATATATATTTTTATTACCCGGTTGAAAATGATCGTATATTGGCATATAGCGTAGCTTATATGAGCATAAATGAATCATATATGAATATATTTGACATATATGGAATTATATATGACCTAATCCATTCAAAATTAGGTTTCATATATGGAAATTCATGAAAACATATATAGTAATATATTTCATATATCATTCTATATATATTTCTATAAGAGATCATATATTATTTAATATATGACTTTAATTTTCTTATTTAAATGTCAGTTACCCATATATGGAGGACTATATTTTTTATAAATTTAACAATTACTAATCCAGACTAAAATCCTATATGAACGAATTTTAGAACGCACACTGGTATGACTTTAGCCACAGCAGTCTTAATAACTTTGAATTCAAAAATTATTTTCTTTAAATGTAATATTTTATTTTGTTGTCAAAATTGATTAAAAATTGCATTCAAAGATATTCAAATCTGAAGTTTTTAAGATTTAATTAAGATTTTAAGATTTAATGTTCATATATGAAACCATATATTGTTGAATATACAGTTAGGGACAAAAAAACACTGTCACTTCTTGGTAAAAAAGACAACAAATTTAGTTAAGAAATTTGCATATTATTTTTAGATTACAATACAACTGTTTTACTTTTAAATTTAAAAAAATTAAAACCAAAAGTTTATTTTTCGATCTTTTATCATAAATTATTTAAAATTAAAAAGTAAAACATTTGGAAATTGCAGAGTACGGCAAAACTGACTTATGGCCCCAATGCTATAGTCAGAAAGAGTTGTTGTTTATTTAATAATCAATAACAATACTGTGTATTATGACTAGAGATTCTAGCCTGTACACGAACAATGTTTTATTTTTGATATGAATGAGTTCAATTTTTCCAATTTCGTTTTTTACTTCTCATCAAGTAAATAAAACATCACGGGTAAAGCCTTGATCTTTTTCCTTCAAAAATTATAATTTGGGTAAATCTTTTACCCCTTCTGCATTGGTCCTCTGAAGATTTTCGGTGTCTCGAAATGAAACATGCAAGGACCTGTCAGTAGATAAAGTCTGCATTAAATTAACGGATAACGACATTCTTAAATAACAAATAAACATTGCACGTTTTTTTATTTAACAAAAAATAAATGATCTTGAACTTGCTCACATCATAAATTACATTGCAACTCTTTATTTTATAAATCCTTGGTTCCAATTTGTATACTGACCCTATTTGTTCGTCTTTTAATTTGTTGTCCTTTTTTAATGTTAAATTGTGTAACGAAAAAGTGACCCATTTTTTGTGCGTAACTGTATACATCCATACATGTTCGGATCCGTAAATTGAGGGTATATGGACATTATGCATATAACTTTTGGAATTTTTTGCAAATATCAAAATTTAACAAGCAAGGCTGCATAGTCCATGAAAAAATATGAATAACTGCGTTTTGTACTTTTTCGCGATCGTTAAAAAAGGTTCTGCAACAAATGCGATGAAGTTTGAAATTAGGATTTTTTTGATGGCACTATTTAAAAATGGTTTTTGTTTCAAACTGACCTAGTCTGATTTAAAAATTAATAGTGTTTATAATTTTTAGAGAAAAACGTTTATTCTTCTTCTTAACCTCAACATTTTTTATTATCAGTACAATATTCCCCATAGCGTAGTGCCTGTTAAATTTTTAGTCAAAAAAAGTTTTATGTCTAATGGACATATGTGCTCATATATGGACACATATTGCTATTCATATATGATCATATTAAAATATTGCTTGAAGTTGATCGTATATTAAACAGTATTTTTTAACAAAACATACACTCATGGAACTTTTGCTGTTAATATTTGTAGTTGTTTGAGTTGTAATACATTATCTTTAATATAAAACTATAGTCATTTGTAGTAAAAACTTCAGTATTGGCTACAATTGTATTTCATTTAAAAAAACAAACCACATCAAATTACTGTACTATGATTTTACATTCATTTTATACAGTATTTTTTTTTATTTAAAAAATAAAACAAATAATTGTTTTTAATTTTTTACTGCATATGTGGTTAATTTTTACTACAATTGTGGTTAATTTTTTGAACAGTAAAAAACAAATGACAATTTTAGTTTAATTTACTGAAATGTAAGTTGCGCTTTCTTTAAGTGAAGATTCATTTGTTTTTAACTACATTTGCAGAGGTCTTTATTTATATAGTATTTCAGAAAAAAATAATGCTTAACCAGAAGCGCTTCCTGAAGGCATTATTTAATTACGAAGCTATTCCAAAGCAAATCCGGAAGGCATGATTTTTGTTCGCAATGTCCCACATGGTATGTCTCTTTTAAGCAGGTGAAAAGCGCTTTTTTCATGTGCTCTTAGAAACAATAAATTCAAGCCTTATTAGGCAATAAGAAGTGCTTTTCTGTATGTTGAAAACATTAATGCTTAATGGTAAGCGTTCTTTATTGCTTCATTGTAAGGAGTATACACTGCTTCAAAGAATGCATTTTGGGCAGCACAACAGAATGCCTTTCCTAATTGCTTTATTGTATGCAAGGCGGTGAACCGCTATTTTGGAAGCATACAAATGCAGTTACTGCTTACCAAATCCAGGTTATTTTTTACTGGGATTTAAATATATGAGCGGTATTCAGAATCTGCCTGGTAAAATTCTGCTTTATAAACAAATTCAAAATACATGTCCATGTTCTTTTAAATAGAAGCGCTTTTATACTATACTACCAGACAAAGTAAATTATTGCTGGGACTCGTGAATACCGCATTTGTTTTTTTTTTAAATAAACTAAAGGTATTATAAGTTAATTTACATGTTTCTGATACATTCATTAAAGAAGATTGGTAAAAAAAAATGAAGGACACGTTCAGTAAAATCTTAAAAACTTAAAATTTAAATGTCTTTGAATGAAATTTTAATTATTTATTTTCGTTAAATCTTCTTTAATATAATGAATATTCATATGTGCCCATTTATGAGCATATATGTCCATATACCCTCAATTTACGGATCCCAACATATGTGGAACCACATATGGATTCATATATGAGGCAATATATAGTTTCATATATAAACATTTATGAACATTTTTAGCCGGGTATTATATTTTTTTTGTTCTGTATGAATATCCGTTACAGAAACGGAAATACCACAGTTTGCGTTTGAAATAAAAGAAAAAAGTTGGAATGAAATAACAGACATTCATTTAATTATAGAAGTCAGAAAAAAATGTAGTGTGTTTATATGAATATTTTACATGCTGGCCATTTTTTAAATGTATTGATATTTCTATCTGTAAGTGAATTACGCATAAATATTTTTTCCAAATGTAGAACTTTAAAATGTTTTTTTTTTTTTTTGGAAATGTGTATTTATAAGTGTACGTTTAATTATGTTAACATACACTACTAAAAATAAACATATAAAAATAGCAGAAAAAGCTACTTAAAATTAGTTATATGCCATATATCTCCATATATGAATTCATATATTATTCCGTATATGAGCAATATGTTTTAATTTTTCATCAGATATGACCATATATGAAGACGAACTTCTTTATTTTTAACACCTTCTAGCCGCTGTACGAATTCCTGACAAAAATATTTAAAAGAAAATAGATTTTAAAGTTTCCATAATTTATAAAGACGATAGCAGAGGATTAGTTAATAAGATAAACGTTTTTATGATTTTTATTCATTTTTTGTCCTTTTTAATTTCAATAAAAGTTTTAATTACTATTATCATTTCCGTGGTAGGTGCAAAATCAATTAAAATATTAATTGATTCAATAAATTTTTTAATTAAAACCCGTTTTTAGTTTTTTCTGTGTAATCTAAAACTTTTAATACTGCTTAAATTAACACGTATTTTAATATTCAATACAAGGCATGAAAGATATTTTGGTTCATATGAGATATCTCACTTGAATCTAAAGAAATTTGATGTGCTTAATTCTAAAGCAGTAGTAACACACCTGACAAACAATCCCGCTTTTGGCGGGATTATCCCGCTTTTGAATATAATGTTTTCTCAATAGAATTTTTATAAAAAATAAAAACGTTAAACATAAAGGGTCCGCCATCTAACGTTTTTTCAACTAGTGCCTATTTCGTGAATGGTAACACTTAGCTCATGTCTGATTTGACAGATAATTAGTTTTATCCTTCCGCTGAACGAATATGGTCCGTATGTTCGTTATCTTGTGACAAAAAGTGAAAGAAACTGGCATCCTCATCGATAAACCAAAGCGTGAAAAGCCAAAAACAGTGCGTACACCCGAGAATATTGCTGCTGTGGCAGAAAGTGTGCGTGAAGCGCCATCAACATCAATTCACCGTCGTTCTCAACAATTGAACATTTCGGAGACATCATTGAGACGAATTTTGCATAAAGAACTCGGTATGACGCCATACAAAGTCCAATTGGTTCAGGAGTTCAAAAAAAAAGTTATTTGGGGGACCCTTTATTACAAATTTTGTAGCTTTTTGATAGAAATAAACTTTCAGAGCCAGTGATAAGATTTCGAAATTAGAATCGATGTATAAAATGTATTCATTGTTGTACCAAAAGTGATTTTTTTATAATTAAAAGAAAATATTAATTTTGAGCGATTCAAACTAAAAAATTATGAATTTATTAAAATACGCAATTTAAGACAATACAATTTAAAAATCCCGCTTTTTGCACCAAAACCCAGATTTTTCGCTTGCCGAGTCCCGCTTTTTGATCAAAAACATGTTTTCACGTTATTAGTATATGAGTCCGTCTCAGTTGCTGACTTTTTCTCTCCATCATAAATATTTCTAACACTATCAGAACCTGAATATTCATATTTATCTAAACATTCATCTCCATTAGTATACGAACTGCCATCACTATCAATCTCTTCATCACCATGGACCATGAACTTTCATCATCGGAATCAACAAGCTTTTCTATTGCGCTATTGTTTAGTTCCCTCCTTTCCAATGTTTTTAGTGGAACCTTTCTAACTATCAAACACAAGCATTTTAGTTATTTTTTTTTTTTTTTTAAATTCCTAAGTATTCTTACCAAAGGACTTCTCTTCTCGGTTGGCTTGATTACTATTGTTATCGTCGTCATCACCATTTTCAAAATCATTTTATTTTATATTTTTTTGGAAGAAGTTGGTTTTCCATTGTCCATACTGTTATAAGTTTTCATTAAATTCTTTTCCAAATTGTATTTTCTTCAAAAATTTTGCTTTGAACTAATCATATTTAATAATGCATTTTGAATTTAAAATCTATGAATTTATTAGTAACATGTTCATAGAAACATTTTCTTTAAAAAAAAGACAATATTATTGATAAAAACTAAAAAAATTGCCTTTTTCATACGAGTATGTAGGAAATGTAATAATATATGACCATATATGAACATTCATATATGCCCATGTATGAATATATATGTCCATATACCCTCAAATTTCGGATTCGAACATATATGGATTCATATATGAACTCATATATATGACAATATATGAACATTTTTACCTAGGAACATATGAATATGTTTTCATATATTATCATATATGTTGTCATACATATGCATATATGTACTTTTTCTTTGAATGCATTTGCGCATCATGCACTACTTTATATCAATATATATATTATTACATGCTATTATATGTGAATACATATGTTTATGTATGTTTAAATATAAAATTTGTTTCCTCTAAATTGTTTAATACGATGCCATATATAAATACATCTAATTACATATCGACCAATATATAATCGTACATGACATTTACACTTATACATGGTTGATCTAATTATGTACGAATAACATGTATTATTAGATGTAACATTTTGTATATCTTGACCTATTCTTAATTATATATTGTTCTACATCAGAAAAATGTGGATCTTCTTTTGGATAAAACTATATATTGTCGCATTTAAAGTCTGATGGCTGTATATTAGCCAAAATTAAATAATTGCGAATTTCGTCACGTACTCAAACAATATGTATTATTGGTCAGGGGAAAATATTTTTTTGAGGATACATCCTATAGTTGCAACCCACGACCTTTGTAGTATATTTTTAAAATTTTTGCACGAAGACAAGTTTGGCAATGGTGAGCATATTATGGGAAATTCATTTAAAAAATTTCCATAGATTAATTTTGGTCCACCACAGCATCATTTATTTTGAAACAGGTCATTTTATTTATAACTTGTTTTATATTGAAAGATGTAGTGTACTAAAATTATTCTATTGGAAATTTTAAAAGTATATTTCCAAACATATGGTCAGCATTACCAAACTTGAGCTCTATTTTGATTCAAATTTGATTGTATCAAATTATATATAATATGATCATATTTGATAGCCATTTTTGGGATTAGATGTGATGTGATGTTCAGTTATATGTGAATGTGTGTCGGAAATTTTATGAATAACATTAAATTGTATTAAATCATACACAACTTGATCAAATTAGATGAACCTATTTTTCGCATCAAATTATATCAGATGAGATAAAATGAGATCCTATGAGATAATGTTATGATGCCGTTTTTCGGATTAGCTGAGATATGATGCTATATGTAATTATATATATGACTAAATGGTATTATCAGAGTAGGCAAATATGTTTTTTTTTATATTTTTGCCATTTTTACTCATATTTGCTATTTTTGCCATTTTTTTTTTTAAATTTTTGGGCTTAAAACAGTGTTTTCTTAAGATTTTTGAGCTTTAAAATTTCTTTTTCAGACATTCTTCGCTTTAAATTAATTTTTATTTGCCTTTTTGTAGTTTTGCTATTTTTTGTCTTTTTTTACAATAATAAACACCTCGGATTTTGCCATTTTTGTTTTCTCTGGTGATTAAATATACATATATTGGAATTTTTTTCTTCGGGTAGTTTCAAATTGTTGTCCACAAAAGTAAGTTAAAACAATTTTTTCCAGTGTTCATATAAATTCCACAAAAGTTATATTGTTGATTGTAAATGATGTAATACAACGATTATTTTTGACATTTAGTTATTTTAAAAGTTATACAATAAAATGAAGCACTTGATGGTCGTTTTATGTTTCTTTTTAATTAATTCACATTATTTTAATTAATGTTATTAGTGACTAACGCTTAGTTAATATAAAAGAGGTTTATTAAGCAAATTTTGTACGCGGAATTTGTTTTATAAACAGGTTACAGGTTTAGCATATGTTCGTGCATATTCATAAACATACATGCATATCCATACATGGATGCATAAATTGCCATACATGCTTCCATATACCTCCATGCATATGCATTAACGAAATTTGAGGTACTATCTAAATACATACATGATCGTATGATCATGTGTCCATGTGTGATCACTAGCGCAAGGAATTTCAGGCAAATGCATGTTTGCAATCAGTAAAAAATACTTTTCCGAATCAAAGAATTTCTAACAAAACGGCTTCGATTTGTTGTTGCATATTTTTGCATATATTGTTATAAATGCATATTTTTGCATATTTTGCAAAACTGTCGCAAGACAAATTTTTATTAAAGCAGTTTAAGAAAAATTTTTATTGCTAAAATTAGCAATATTAGTAACATAAGAATAGCTTAAGTAAATATGTTATATCTACAAAATTTTAGTTATGTTTGACCTTAATTAACTAATTTAAAGTTACTAATTAGTCTGCTAAAATCAGCATATATTTTGCTAAATATCAGTAGACAAAAAAATTTTAATTTTCAAAGTATTTTTTAAAATTATTTTATGCAAATAAAAATCTATCCTTTCAAAATCAGCAGTCTACAATTTTTTAGCAAATATTTCTGTTGATTTTTGAAAAATTTTCTGTTATTTGCGTTCAACTAAATTTAAGTTAAATACAACGACAATTTTGCAGAAATTATGGCTATTGTTTGCTGTTTTTTGTCTACAAATATTTAGCAAAAATGTTTGCTGATTTTAGCGAAGTAAATTTCTATTTTCAGTTAACTTAAATTTAACTCGAATATAACTAAATTTATTTTTTTAATTTCTGATGTTCTTACTAATATTATTTTATTTTATTTTTTATTTTATTTTTTATTTATTTTGATTTCCTATACAACAAGACTAATAATCTTATGATTAGAGTATAGGAGGAGTAATAGTAATGAGCTATGATGCTAAAACATATACATATGATAACAATTTGAAAAAAAAAAAAAAAAATTATATATAAAAACAGATTAAATAAATTTTAATAAATTAAAAATGGAAACATAGTTTAAACAATTAAAAATGAAATTAACAAATACAAAATTAATTTATAGCATTAATTTTAATTTTAACATAACATATTATGCAAAACTATAAAAATCAAAAAGGGACCTTTTAAAATGCATGGCATTGCTTATAAATTGTATGTTTGGTGGTAGAGAGTTCCAAAGACCTATTGAATGGATATAGAAATGCCATTCAGATTTTGTAGTACGATGTATTATTGGAATCAAACCATTATTCCTAGGTGATTGGGAAAACGTTATTCTATTATAGAGATACGAAGGTTCATGAGTATATACAATTTTGTGGAGTAGAATTAAAGTACGTATCTGTAACAAATCAGCAAACGTAACACCATACAGGTTTTTTGCAACTGATGACACATGGTCATATTTCCCCAAACCATAAACATATTTTACAATAGCAATATAGGCAACATTCAGCTTACTATAGCTTATAGTATCGGTTTTTGCAAAAATTTCACATCCGTATAAGAGAGTGGGCATTAAATAAGTTTTTGCTAATAGTAAGCGAATTTTAATTGGCGTGAAATATTGTGTTTTCCATAAGGTTCGCAACATAGAATAAACTTTTCCAGCAGTAGCATTTATATGGTCTGACCAAGTAAGAGTATTATTAAATACTATACCAAGGTTTTTTGCTGTTTTTAGGACTTCAATTCTTTGATTATTGAGAATGATTTCTGGTTCTGAAAGTAATTTCATAGATTTCTTGGTTATAATTAAGCATTTTGACTTAGAGGGATTTATGCAAAGACCATTTGCATTAGCCCATATGTGGATTCGTTTAAGATCTTCGTTAAGTTTATACACACAATCATCAATTTCCTTTATATCACTACTTATGTAGACTTGAACGTCATCAGCATAGATATGGACATTACAGTATGATAATTGGGTAATTAAATCATTTACATAGATGGTAAATAGTAGAGGGCCAAGAATGGAGCCTTGTGGTACACCTTTTGATACAGCTAACGGGCACGATTTCCTATTATTAGCAAATACTGATTGATGACGATCCGATAAGTATGAAGATATTAAACGTGTTGATGGCGATGAAAAATTAAACATTTTTCTCAATTTCATAGTAAGAACATTATGATTAACCGTATCAAATGCCTTAGAGTGGTCCAAGAGAACTAGAAAAGAAATGTTACCTTTATCCAAACTTTCACGCAATTCTTCAGAGACATCAATAAGAGCAGTTATGCAGCTATGTTTTGGACGAAAGCCTGACTGTCTACTAGTTATAAAACCATTGTCATTTATATAGCGATATATTTGGCGATGTAATATCTTTTCAAAAACTTTTGACAAGTATGGCAGTATAGCAATTGGCCGAAATTCATTGTTTCCTTTCGGTGTAGGTATTATTTTTGCATATTTCCAGTTACCAGGAAATATACTCTTTGTTAAAATTGTGTTAAAGATGAAAGTTATATACGGTAGCATTACTGGGAGAACTGCTTTTAAAAATTTTGGATGAATATTGTCGAAGCCTACAGCATTAGATTTAACGGCAATACAACTGGATAGTACATCAGATTGATTCACAGTTTCAAAATTAAACTCATTTGCATTCATCACATGAGTTTGATTATAGAAATTCACGTTAACAGGAATACTAGGAAGTTTAGTGAAATTTTCATTAAGATTTTCTACATCTATTTCAGACGAATCTACTGTATTAGTATTTCCAATACCTATTTCTCTTATGGCTTTCCAAGTTTTTTTCGATCCAACAGCTGACTCAAAAACACTAGAATAGTATGAAGATTTTGCACCTTTTATCTTCCTGTTTACCTCTCTTCTTGCATTACAATATTCCTCGTGTAACTCATCAGTTTTAAAACGTTTCCAGCGGCTGAAAATCAAATCTCTCTGTATAATTGCAGCTTTTATATCAGTGCTGAACCATGGCTTTCTCTTATAGTTTTTCGTTAGTGTTTTCACAGGTACAGATTTGACGAAGACTTCTCCAAGATTTTGTTCTAAAAAGTTAAGTTGGCTTTCCACTGAAGGCATATAATAAATAGAATCCCAGTCAATATTTGAAAGCTCAAATGATGCAATGTTTAGATCCATGTGTTTAAAATCATGATAAGTTATAGCATTAGTTGATAGCGTTAGTTTAAAATCGTACGTGAGAAATAGTAGATCATGTTTTGAAAAGCAAGAGGCTGTAAGTTGGTCGTAGATAAGGACTTTATCTTTATTACTAACAAAAATAATATCCAGTAACGAGTTTCTAGTGGAGGGGTAGTGAGTGGGTACTGTTGTATTAGTAGGATAGAGGCCAAAAGATTGCATATCGTTTACTAAGTGACTTTCAACTAAAATATTTGAATTGAAATCACCACATATTACATTTAGCAAAAAAAAAAATCTGATAATTTCAGCAGTTTTTTGCAGCGTCATTTTTAACTATTTCTGCTATTTTTACAGTTTTATTTCTATAAAAGTAACAACATCTAAGCTAACTAATATAATAACTCCCAATTAATAGTACACTCAAAGAAACCTATAAAAATAGCAGAAAAAGATACTAAAAATTAGTTAAAAATGACGTTGCAGAAAATAGTTAAAATTAGCTTATTTTTTTTTGCTAAATATTAATAAAATAAGAACAGTAAAAATAACACTCTTAACTTTACAAAATTTAAGTTATATTCGAGTTGAATTTTAGTTAATTGAAAATAGCAATTTCTATGCTACAATTAGCAAAATATCTTACTAAATATTTGTAGACTAAAACAGCAAACAAAAACGGTAATATTAACAAAATTTTTGCTATATTTACCTAAAATTTAATAGAATGTAAATTGCTGATATCAGAATGCCAGATTTTTATTTGCTTTAAAAACATCAAAAAAAAAACTTTTTTTTGTCTACTAATATTTAGCAAAGTTTTTGCTGATTTTAGCAGATTAATTTCTTACATTCAATTGACTAAAATATAGCTCAAATATAACTAAAAATTTTTAAATTCAACAGATTTATTTTTACTATTCTTATCTTACTCATATTTAGTAATAAAATCTGGTAATTTTAGCATTTGTTAAAACAATTTAGGCAATTTTTGTCTTAAAAAGTCAGTAAAAATTTGAAAATTACAAAATTTTACTCAAATCAAGTATACATTTTTATACAAAACACATATTTTATTATTGATTTTTTGCTTAATTTATAGTACCTGGTTTTATGGATTTTTGATATTATTCCAGCCTTCATAATTTATTTTTTGGTTTTATGAATTTTATAACTAAATTTTGTAGAAAAAATACTAATAATTGTGTTTTCATCTAATTTTTTTCTTCCTGACAAAACAAATTTTATCGAAACAAAAAAAAAATTACAAAATGTATTGATTATCTAAAAGCGCAGATTTAAATAAAATTAATAATAAATTTTTTAAAAGTCATGTATTTTAATGCAAAATATGCATCTATAGTAAAATATGTAACAAAATATACCAAAATATGCATTAAAAGCATGCATTTATTGCAAAATATGTATTTACAGACAAATATGCAAAAATATGCATTAACATTGATGCCATTTTCTTGCAAATTTGCTGATTCGCAAATATATTTGCTTAACTTTGTTCTCCAGCTAACGACTACAAATTTATATTTACATGAACTTCCGAGCCCTACTAATGTAGTTGAAAAGGTTTATAATTGAGTTATAACATTTTTTTTTTATCTGAAAACTACTTACATGTGCATTAACTTTGGTATACAATAATTATTTCAATTTGTAATTTAAAATTTATTTCCATCCAACATTTATGCATTTATACACCTTTTAAAGTCATTTCATCACTTTAGTTACAGATACAGATACATACAACATATTTTAATATTCTGTGTAATATAATGAAAATATAAAATATTTAACAACAAATTTTTATGAAAATTCATATAACGGTGTGAAATGAAATGTAGATTTTTGCATCTTCTTTATTGTTGTTGTTTGGTTGCAACCATATAGTGGAGTTTTCGTTAAAATTTTTCACTTTTCAACATAATACAACAAAATAAATAACGTTTATATAAATTTGTTTGCAGTTGCAGTCAAGGGCAATCGTCAATATGCAATTGAAAAAACATGTTCTGAGCTTAAAATTGTTTTAAAACCTATTAAAAATATATAAAATACAAATTATACAATCAGGGACCGTAATTATTATGAGTTTTATAATAAAAATTACACAATAATGATTATATTATGAGTTTTAAGGATTTTCTTCAATGGTAATGATTATTTTTGAGTAATATTAATAAAAATCAACCATAATCATTATTTTTGAGCAAAAAAAAAAATACAACTCAAAAATAATCATTATTTATGATTTTTATTTTTTTCGCTCAAAATAAAACTCACTTTCATAGAATTTTTAAGGTGCATTTCACAAAAATCCTCGAACTTTTGGAGTGTGTTCAACATATGATATGTTGAATTCAAACGAGTTGCAACATCAAGCAATGGTTGCGGTAATTTATTATTATTATTAATATTTATTATTATTATTAATTTTAATAATTTTAATAATTTGAATATTGTGCTCACTTTGGAATATTCCTTATAACTGACCGAGTTAGTAATAGTATTTTACTCGTACCCAATTTAAACAACAATCTATAAAAAAAACTAAATATTCGTAAAATTAAAAATGATATCGAAAAAATTTAATATTAGTTTGCTTTCAGTTTGAATTATAACAGCTTGCAGTCTTCGTGACATTGATTTTTTATTTTTTTTTTAATTGGGTATATATTAACATACCATCTTTACTATTCTTAATACCCATTATACATGCATATTAGGGCTATAACAAAATTGTTGGCATAGCACCACGAGTTGGTCAATGAAAGTGAGTTTTATTTTGAGCGAAAAAAATAAAAATCATAAAAAAATGATTATTTTTGAGTTTTATTTTTTTTTGCTCAAAAATAATGATTATGATTGATTTTTATTAATATTACTCAAAAATAATCATTACCATTGAAGAAAACTTTAAAAATCAGAAATTTAAAAATCATGACGGATATGCAAAGACTGACAAAAAATAATAATAATGGCGCAATAATTTTTTTTTTATGTCTGTTCTAAGTGATTTAAAAAACGAACAATAATCATTATTTACGGTCCCTGTATACAATAAATAAAATTGTTTTGTATATTTTGCATTCGCGTCACAAAAAAAAATGTAATTTAATCTTTTACAAAATATTTAAAGTTTTCGATTGATAAATGCTTAAAAAATTTTGAATAGGGGGAGAATAATTTTAAAAATGCTTCTAAAAATTGCATTTTCATCAAAATGATTTTTTATGCGTTTTTTATTGCATAAATGAGAAAGAAGACAACCGACAACAACTTTCGAATATATTTATTGCTCTTTAAATTTAAAGGGTGCCAAGGAAATGTTGTTACCCCCGAGTAACAAAAATTATATATAACGATATATTCTTTAATGTAAAATATATGAGCATATAAAATAGCATATGTGTTTATATATAATAATATTGTCAAAATGTTAAACCAGAACCATTTATATATAGGCACATCCAATCATGTATTAAAAAAATACTATTCTGAATTTTATATATGATAATACATGGTTGATAAATTTGATTAAATTTTTATAAAATTAGATATAACCCAATACATAATTATATATAATTCAAACATCAAAAACACCTTCTGTCATTTTAGACATACTTACGTATAATCCAAAACTGAAAAGATTTCCTAAGTCAGTTTCTATCGCAACATATTTTACGAAAATAATTTAGAGTTTTGCGAAATCGATTTCCATTACAAATAACAAACCCTCCAGTAAAATTCTTTAGAACAGATTACCTATAAACCTGTTCTAGAATAGCTGCTTTTATCACCGGTTACATTTCACCGTTTCTGGAACTGGTTCCTGGGAGTTAAATTGTAAGGTTTCACTTTCTCAGAATCAGTTCTATAACTGGTTCTAGAACCGGCTCCAAAGCCACTTGTTCCAGTTTGCAGGTAAAGAATCTTTTTGCAAATAGGACAAACTCCATATAAAAGAAATCTGTTGTAAAACAAAAATAATGAGCTTTTATAATATGGCATAGGTTTTAAGGAGTTGTGTTATAAAAAACATGTTAGATTCTAATGACTTTCTCCTCAGATACCAAAGGCATTTGCCTTTGGTACAGAAGATTTTAGTACTTATGATTCTGAGAAATTCAAAATCAGAGCACAAGAAATTTTTTCGAAATTGTAAGAATTTGACAAACAATTGACAATTTTTGTAATAAAAATTATCTAAATGCTAGGGCTTTTTCTTGGAAATCATTTTCAGAATCTAAAGGATTTTCTGTTTATTTTATAATTATAATTTTTACACTTAAGTATCATATTTTTATTTATTTTTGTAATGCCCATCTATTTTGTTTTATTCTGTTAATTAAGAAAACAAAAATTAAAATTAGTAGAAACAGTGTATTTAATTTAATTAAAATAAATTTGGTTGTACACAGAAAAAAATATTTCCCTACTTTTTTTATTTAAATCGGTTTGTTGAAATTTTTAAAAGCTGTCAATTAAAAATTAATTGAATCAATTAAATATTTGCTCAAATTCGGAACTTGCTCGACATTTTTATATTATCGCTTTAAAGCATTGTTGTTATTTTTTGTAATATTTATGTAGTTGTTTTTTATAAATGTTTATGTTTAGTGGTATTAGTAATAAATATTTTAAATTCATTTCAATTAGATTATATATTAATTCTTATTAGGTTTATTACTTTATTAAGTTAAATAATTTAGTTTCAGTTGTTTAAATCTGAATATTTGTTTATTCTAAAACATTATCATAAAATTGATAATGCAATTTTTAAAGTTTAATTTCGTTTAACAAAAATTTGTTTTAATAGAAAGAAAATGCAAAAACTAAATTAAAAATTATTATTTTAAACAAAAAAAAAAAAAAAAATTCTCTGATTTCAAGAAAAGGGCTAATTTTTTCAAAGAAAAAATCCAATTTTTTTTTTGCCATAGTCCATACATTTTAATAGAAAGAAAAAAAAAACAATTTCTCTGTGAATTTGTTCACATAAATAAATCTGTCAACTAAATGAGAAGTTCATGTCCGTTTAAATTTAATGCTATTAAATTCAAGCTATAAAAAATACTTGGTATGGAAACAAAAAAAATTTTTTTTTTGGTTTTTGTGAAGGTATACGATATTGATCACTTTTTAAACAAATGAGTTATTATTAAATTGAACAATAATTCAATTTAAGAGCTATCAATATCTTATTGAATTAGCAATTTTCATTGTTGGCGGAATTTCGGTAACAAAAGTTATTGAATCGGTGGTATTTGTGATTGAAATTTACACAAAATTCAGTTTTATTTTGTGGGTTACAATTTTGATCTCCGGTTAACATGGGTTAACGATGTGCCAGATATTTAATATTTCGGAATTAAGTAATTTTTATATAATAAAACAATTTGCAATGTAAAATTAGCTTCTTCCACCAATAATAACTTAAAAATTTTTTTTTTTTTCAAAAATACTGACTTTCCTCCAAAGCTGCACAAATTAACTCGGTCCACATGCTAAGTGGATAGAGGGATTCCTTTTTTTAATTCACCCAAAGAGCAACCAAAATTATTTTAATATTGGCAATCTCTAATTTTTTTAAAACTATTTATTCGTATTGCAGCTGTGAGAATAATGCAAAATTTTAGCAATTTTTTTTTGGCCTAGTGTAGTTAGGGGCTAACAATCTTATGAAAACTAAAAATTTTTTTAGTTTGTCTCTTTACAGGAAGAAGAAGAAGAAAACATTTTTTTTGAAAAATTTTACGGACATAAGGGATACACCAGACCAGGCACGTAGCCAGGAATTTGTTTCGGGGGGGGGGCTTTTCGATTTTTTATTTTGATTATATATATTTTTTTTTTGCACACTAGAGTAACAGCTTTTTTTTTTTTTTTGTTTGCTAAATTTTTACCTACACGTAATGTATTAATAATAAAAATCGATTCTCAGGTCATTTTGAAACAAAAACCTACCGCATAAGTGCATTTCCTTAAAATGCATTTTTTCATTTTTTACTTATTGTGTTCATTATTTTGCGAATTTTGATGTCTATATCGCGAAACAATGCTTTAATCTGTTTGATCACAATCCGTGAAACACGTCAAATTTGAAAACGTTTGTGTACTTTAAGTTGGATATGCATCGTTATTGTCTAATTACATTAAATTTTTAGCTAAATATTAATTTTTAGTTTAATTAAATAAAAAAAGGATTATGCGGAAAACTTTTTGAAAACCGCGAAAAATAAAATTGCGTTACTTTACATTTTTATGTGCTAATATACGTCTAGGGTAGCTAAAACTTGATAAATGTAAAAAAAAGTAAAAAAGTTTCAACTTCTAATAACCGATTAAAATTAATATGATGCTTTATATAATCATACGAAATTTAATATGAGTCTTAATACAGTTTTATCCGAGAAATGGGCATAATAATTAAATAACATCCGAATAATGACGCGATACAATTTAATACGATTGTATATAGCGGTATAAATTTATATCTGAACTGATACTGATATATAAAAAATAATATCCTGTTTTTGATTTTAAAACGTCATGAAAATCCAAAATATCTATTAATCCTTTTAGACTTTAGCCACTTGCAAAAGGTTAACAACTTTATAATTTGTAACAAATTCTATAGCATTTGGAAATTTTATTATATTCAAAAATAAAAAAAATAATATAATGAAAATGAAGATTTTGTGGAATTTATTAACTTACACCATTGAATAACAAACACGGAAAAAACGTTGAAACTAAATTTAGAGTTTAAGATTGAAAAAAATCTTAGACTCAATTAAGAACTCATAATGTTACAAATGAAACAAATTCTTTTTTTAGGGTTAAGAACCAGAAAGAAATCAATTCAAAAGACAAAATTGCGGTACATTTTGTGTATAAAATTATACACAAAATGATGCAATTAATTGTATTGTATTGATGTAATACACATTTACATCCAAAATATAATTGACAACTTTTCTAGTGTGACTCTGCATGGGGTAATATACAATTTTATCTAAAATAAAATTGTGTTTTTTAAAATATGATATAATATCAAAATATATATTATTTTGCAATGTCTAGGTATATAAATATAACGTAATTATTAATTGGATTAGTTTTAGCGTATTCTAAATGCAATATACAATTATACGCAACTATATATGACATCATATTAAATTTTTTCTACGAAATTAATTTTATATATGAATTTATATAATTATGTCCGGTTAAATGCACTGGCAGACAAAACCTTATAAGTGCATATAAAATAATGTATTATTTTATGCAAACGTTTTAACTCGGGAAATTAAAGAATTATAACCGTCCAAAAAACAAATTAAAAGCAAATACCCTATATAATTTGCCTGCCACTTATAAGGAAGCTTTTGCTTTGAAATTAATGAAATTCGGATAGGTGAAAAAGCAGCAAAAATATATGAAAACCGTATCCATTTTTAAAATTGGTGGTGAAATTTAACACATCTTTGTATGAAAATATGTTTAAAGTTTAGGAAATTTAGATTTATTTAAAAACAGCGTTAAAATGCTCGAGAAAACACACATTTTGAAAAACATTTTGACACTATATCGTGGACCCCGGCTGCCACTTATTTGAATTATTTTAAAAAATGATTCACTATTTTTCCAATTTTTCATATATCCGACTCATGTCTTGTATTAAACAAATCGTGAATTTTACAAGCAAGCGTAATTGTAGTCTGAAAGAAATAATAAAGAAAAAATATAAAATTGGAAAATTTAAAAATATACCTGACATCGCCTAGGTCTTATTTAAACTAAATTATGTATTTGCAATTCACTTTGATTTATATTTTGGACAATTTCAAACGCTTTTCAAATGTTCTTTAATCAATTTTTTAAATAAACACCCTTTAAAATTTCTAAAAAAAACTAAATCGTTATAACACAAAGACTGGTTTAGCTGCTTGATTTAAAATGTCGCATTTCAAGGAGCGCCGATAGAAATTTGTTTACATTTAGCCTAAAAAAAAATTGAGAAAATTTGAGTCACATTGGACCACGTTAACACATTATGCATATCGATCAAAGTTTGAGGCTTAAATTTGTTTCAAAAAATTAGCAAAACAAATTTAAATAAAAAGATTGCACTGTAAGTAAAGTAACGACTTTTACGGCACAAGTAAACTTAATTTTGAGTCTTAGTGGTCTTCATTTTAAAAGATTATGTCAAAATACACAGAAAAAATCATTGTCAAAAAAATTGCAATTAAACTTTTGTTCGATTTCAAACTTACTTTCAATTAACTGTTTAATTGAAAATGAATTTGGTATAAAAAAATTTTTCAGTTTTTATAACGTATAATAACAACATTGAAACAAATGCAAAAATTTTAAAAAGTCGCCAAAATTAAAAAAAATCGTTTAAAGTTTAAAATTCGCGTTTCTTTAATTTTGGTGATTTTTTTTTAAATTTTTTTTCGAATTTTGGCGTTTATTTGGGAGTTTTTTAAATTTCTGCAATTTTGAGGATTGGTTTTTAAATTTTGGCAATTTTATTTAAAATTTTGCGATTTTTTCAAATGGTCTCGATTTTTTTAAATTTTGGCAATTTTTTTACAATTTTGGTAATTTTTTTAAAATTTTGTAATTTTTCCCAATAGTAAACAATATTCAATTAAATTTTTAATAGATGTGAATAAAACTATATGTAATTGAAAACAATATTAATTAAATAGATACAAATTATTTTAGTTGTTACTACAATTGCATCAACACGACCGAATTCAGTTAAACGTTTGCTGAATCAACAAATATTTTAATTAAAACTCAATTTTAGTTTTTTCTGTGTAGACATATTTAATTTTTAGTTTGCATTGTCTCAAACAATTTTTTGATTATATTTTAAGTCAAAGACTTCGAAATCTCTTATGAAATGATTTTATTTATTGCTTTTTGTCGAAAATCAACTCTAACAATGATAGCCGCCCATTTGCAGGCGATGGTTTCTAACGAAATTTTAAGATTCGAATCATATAAAACTATTTCCTATTTGATCCAAGTCAAAAATAAATATTTTCATATTAAATTTATCAATAACATTGTTACTTTCTAACGAATTGTATTAAGTTTTTAAATTTGTCCAATCATTTCGGGGGGGGGCTCTAGCCCCCAAGCCCCCCCCCCCCTAGCTACGTGCCTGCACCAGACTGCCGCAGTTTCGTCCCCCTCCTGGGACTCGTCAGTGGTTAATTTATGTGTCAATTGAACGTATTTTATATTGTTAATTTGCTCTATATGAAAAACTTTTTATTTTTTTTTTGGTGTCGTACTGGGATTTGAACTCACTGCCTTAGCATCAAGCTATGCATCGTAATCTCACCTCTTAACGAGTTGAGCCACGGTCGACACGGCGATGACAGTGGCTAAACTGGAGTTTGGTCACACTACGTACACACAAGTATTGTTTCGATCAGAAGAGACAGAATTAACTAATACCAATGCACAATTCATTTCTCAACTAGAATGCTTTTTCTTCTTAATCCTGAATTGTCATCCATTGTAATTCAGAAATCTACAATTGCAAATCTACAATCCACAATTTCTATTAATAAGGTATACTTTAAAATAAGCATTGCAGTATCTGTCAAAAAACGTGAGTTTGCATTATTGAATATATCGTTTTTTTTGCACAAATGAAATTATCCCAAATCCACTAAAAAGTATATAACGGAATTATAGGTCGAAAAAAACATAATTTTTATTTTTTTAAATAATAAAGACAAAGTATAGTCTTATAGCGTTTTCTTTTCTGACAAAAATGTCACATTTTTTTTGCACTTTGCCTTAAATTTCCTTATTCGTGTTATTTTCTAAAATGATGTGAACACTCTAAGAGAGTACCGTGTTTGTTTCTAAAAGTGTTGCCTTATAAAAGGCAAAAAATGCAACATTTTCTGCCCTCAAAAAATTTACAGGGTTGGATGTTGCCTTGTTTTTTTTGGCTTATCAATCTCATGTGTATATATTGCAAAGTTTTTGGCGAGAAAACTCTCACCTTGGTAGTGTGCTGGCTTCTGATACAGAAGATCCCGAGTTCGAACCCATATTGGTATCACATTTTTTTATATTTTTTTTTGTTAAATTTAATTTACGATTTTTTTTAATTTGTTTTTGCTATTTTTTTTAATTTTTTCTTTTTGTAAGTATTTAATAGTTTTTTTAATCTGAAATTCGCTTACAAACAAAATTATAAAAAAAATTTAATTGAAAAAAATGTATGGAGCTAAATCCAAATTTTTTAAATAATTAAAAAAACAAAAATTAATTATTAAAAAAAACATTAAATTTTTTTTAAAGTTTGCTGGGATTCAAACCCGAACCTTAACAACACTAAAAAACAGATTTGTTTAAATAAATGTAATATGTGCTGAAATTGTGTTCTATTCTGATTGTAAAAATGCTTCATTTTAATGGGGCGAGGGCAACATTTGAAAAACGTTGCACATTAAGAAGGCAACACTTTTTTTCCAGAAAAGAAAACACCATTAGTTTATTTCCCCTCGCGAACATTGTATTTTATTTTTATATAAAAGTAACAAAGGTGGAATATAAACGAAAAATGTATATATTATCTCTGTCTAGTACAGAGTGTATACAAAATCAAATGTTTTCAATTTTTTAATTGTTAGTGGAAATTTTATTTTCATTCTGAACTTAATTCTCATTTTGTTTGTGAATGAGGTTGCCACTGCTTTCTAGACTTGTTCTGATGATGGGGACCTAGAAAATCCCCGAAATGAAACCATCAACAAATTCTTGAAAGTAGTCAATTAATAAATTGAAAACAAAAAACTCTATAGATTATTTGTTAGGACAATATCCTAATAAAGAAATATAAAAGGTTATACATTTTTTGGTACCAAATAATACCTAAGCTTTCGACCTATTCACCGATTTACTACACAGGAAACCATAAAACCAGGGTTGGCATTCAATAATTTCTCACAATAACGGTAAATAAATACAAATAAAAATTAAAAAAAATGCTATTCCATTAATAACACGTTTCTTCTATTATAACCGGTTTTATTTTACTATTTTACCTGTTTGATTTTGAAATATATTGATCTAAAGTCGAAATAACGCTAAAATAACGAAACAATGAACGGTATTTTGTTGATTAAAAAAATTTAATTGGAAGAATTTTGAAATAAACCTGTGCTATCAGAAGACTCATGCCAATAGTGGAATCGTGGTTTTAAAATTTTCATATCTGCCATGATGTGGACGTGGCAGGCAACTGCCATTATAACGAAAATTTAGTATTTGACAACCATGCATAAAACAAAATATTTCTTAAAAAAAAAAAAAAAATAAATCACACAAGTTGAGTAAATGTTCTTAAAAGACTTCTTTTAAAGTTTAATTAAAAGTATGTATAATTTTTTTCTAGTATTAAATTGAAATAATATTAAACCTGCTCCCATCTCTGGATTATATATCATTTTAAATATAATTTTGAAGATACTTGAAAAGGCTTTCCAACGATACCAGTTTTATCTGGCACTTTTTAGGATAATCGCTAAAAACCTTTCCAACTTTAAAGACCGTGGCCTCCAAAAAAATTCCACTCATCATAGACATTTTGTGTGGATGCACAAAATACAACATATTCGATATTTTTTGACAACTTTATTGCAACGCAAATTTAAATAGTATTTTGTGCTCTGTACTAATTATTTTCAAGGAGATGGGAAAATTTAAATTTTGCAAATTTAAAACAGAATTTTGGGATTTTTATTAACAAAATGTTCTGGGACCACCAAAGTACATAATCAAGAAATACAATTTTTGTGTGCGAGCTTTTTTAGACGGTGCGTGCTGTGTCTGACTTTATTATTTGTTGATGTATTTTGGCGGCATGCCTCTTAAATTAATTAAAAAAACTTCCCATTTACAAAATATTCTACTAACACAACATTCTTCATTCTAAATATTCTTTTAAAAAAAATTCGCATAATTTAAACAATTTTGAATTTTTTTTGGAAAATATTAGATCGCCATTCAAAATACATGTAAATAAAATGTTTGGAATATTTTTTTTAACTAAATAATAAAAAATTTCAACGGCTATTAAAAGACAATAAATCTAAAAGCATTTTGGGACATAAATAGTTAAAAATAGTAATTTATTTTTCAACAACAAGAAAAAGTATGTATAAAGTCAAAAAATGCATTAATATTGGAAAAAAGTAATAGAAATTACTACGTTACTCCTCATACCACACAATCCCAAACTCCCCTACTATTAATGTACATAAGATTGTATTCCTGACTGTAGTTTGTAAATGTGTTTTGTGATCTGTGTTTTTTTTTTTTTTAAATTGTTATTACGAATATATTTTCATCTGTATCAACTCACTTGTTCAGGATTACATACCATTATAATACCCATACACTCACATGCATACACTCATAGAAATAAAGCTGTAAAAAAGCAGAAAAATCTTCTACGCTGCAGAAATAACTGCTAAAATTAGCAGATTTTAATTCGCATTAAAAAAAAATAAAAAAAGACCTTGAAACATTCACAGTTTTTTGATATTTTTTTGTCTGCTAATATTTAGAAATTTTTTTTGCTGATTTTATCAGATTAATTTGTTAACTGAAAATTAGCTCAAATATTACTAAATATTTGTGGATGCAACAGATTTATTTTTGCTATTTTTATCTTACAAAAAAATCTTTAGCAGTTTTTTCTGCAACGTAATTTTGAACTAATTTTTAATAGTTTTAGCAAAAAAAAATTACTAATTTTTTTCTATTAGTGTACATAAGGTGTCCCTTAAAATAACGATTTGTCGATTTTCGTTTATTATGCCCCCAGTTTTTTTTTTTTGCGAATAGTTCCAAATAGAAGAAATGTTTTTTTTTTTTTTTTGGAAAACGTAACTGTATCGAATTTTCGCCGAAAAGTAAACATTTTTTGAAAAAGGTGTATTTTTTATTGAAAATACCCAAAATTCGAAATTGTCCGAAATTTAATTTTTATTTCATTTATTCCTTTAATATACTCACATTTATTCAGATACGGAATTATGACTTAATCGGCTATCATTTACCCATTTTAGCCTGGAATCAAAAATGACGCACAAATTTGATAAACATGCAAAAACGAGTTTTGGAGATGTCGATTGCTATTTTAAAATATAATATTTGAAATTAGAGAAAAAAAAGTAACTTGAAAAATTTGTAATTCTTGTTTATGTGTGAAGCTTTCCAGGACATTTAAAAAAATTTATTATTTTGTAAAAAATTGAAAAAAAATTTTAATGTTTTCATTTATGTTAGCATAATTTTCCGGAAGGGATCTCCTTAATTTGACTAGACTATAATTATCTTTACTATTATTTAAAAAATATTTTGCCATTAGTGGCCTAGAGAGAAAAAAGACCCATGAAACGTGATATTAATTATGACTACAAGATTACAAAGCTTTTACATTAATAATAAAAAAAATATTCCACATGATAAAAATTATTTTTTTTATGTAATTTTATCCACATATGTTAAATGTTTCCACTGTTGGCCAAAAAGACCCACTAGGAAACAGAATAATTTTTTTAGACTTTAATTAAATTTGGATAAGTGAAAACTAACGAACAAGCGCAATTCTTCATCGCAGCAATCATTCTTTTAAGGGTTCGGATTTTAAGGTACAAAATGGCACGAGAAAAAACAAATAAACATATACCATTTAAATTGTTTTGGAAAAGCGCTAGACCAATCAATAAAATACCTTTAATTTGATATGTAATAAATTGAAACTGGATTCATTTTTGATACCAACTTTTTAAAACCCTTAAAAGTAAGATTGGTACGATAAGGAATTTGGTTAGTTTAGTACCCTTTATCAATTTAATCAAAATCTGAAAGAATTCAGTCTGTAAATTTTATAGTGCACTAAAAATCAGCAAAGACAGCAACATTTTTGCTGGGAGGATAATTGCAGAAAAATTGCTAATATCAGTAAAAATTTTGCTGAATTTTACTATTTTTTTTTTTGCTAATATTAGCAATTTTTCTGCATGGATCCTCCCAACAAAAAAATTGTTGCTGACTTTACAGACTTTTTTTTTGAGTGTGGATCTTTTTTGGTCACAAGTGAAAACATTTACCCTGTATGGCTCGAATTGCGTAAAATAATTATTTGTATAAAGTGAATTTTTTATCGCAATTTAAAAGCTTTGCACTCTTATAGTCATAATATAAATGACGTTTTATTGGTATTTTTTGTACCCAGTCCACAAAAGATTTTTTGAGCAAAAGTAGAGATAATTACAGTCTAATTAAGCTTAAGAGATATTTTTCATAAAATTATGCAAACTTTAATAAAAAGCAAAATGTCCTGGAAATTAGTCGCTCCACACACAAATTATAATTTTTTAGTTTATTTTGTTTTCTTTAATTACAACTATTAAATTAAGAAAAAAGCAACCGATATCTCTAAATTAGGCTTTTAAAAAAATCTTTAAAATTAATTTAAGATAAATCATATTTTTTGATTTTTCTCAACTTTGTGCGTCATTTTTGATTCCAGGCTTAAGTGGATTAAGGTGTTTACTAGCTTTTGAAATCAATAAAAATTACAAAAAAAAAAAATACAATTACAAAAAATCAATAAATGGTTTATTCAAAACATTATTTTTGCGATAGAAAAACACAATGTTAGATATTATTCTAAAAATTAGAATTTAAGATTCCGACTATCATTGCAACCCTGGTAACCATTTCACTACCTTTTTTTAAGGCAAAATCGGGTGCCTTGGGTACTCATTTGAGAAAAAAAATTTAATTTTGTTTCACATATGAATAAATTCTTTAGTACCTAACGTAGCCGGATTTTTAAATATCTGATTTGCGTTAAAATAGTACGAGAGTAAACTCAGAAATTAAAAAACCCCTAAAAAATCGTGGCTTTTTATTAAAAAAAAAATACTAGCGAAACATTTTAATATGTCTCTACGTTATATACTTAATTTTTTGGTGCTCTACAAAACAAAAAAAAAAAAAACAATTAAAAATCGGTCCACCTGTTAAGGCTCAGTGCTCAGTGGCATCCGATTTTCAATATCTTGTTTTGAGAAAAAATCATTTAAAGTAAATAATGCTCATGTATAATTTAGGCCAAGGAGTTTGTTTACCTAGCTTTAACGTTTTCACTTCTTCGATTTTTTCTCCAAAATTAGTTCAAACTATTGAAATATGAAAAATTAAAAAAAAAAACCTAAAACTTAAATCTAAACTCCTTAATGATATCCGTTGAAGTCAGAATTCCATATTTGAATAATTTTGAATATACGAGTGCGGATCATTAAGTCCGTGACTTTTTGAATGAAACACAGTTTTTTTTTTGCAAAAAAAAAAAATATTTTCAACATAATCTCCTTTTAGCTCAATACACTTAGTCCAACTATTTTCCAATTTTTGCATCCCTTTCAAAAAATAAGAGTTTTCGAGGTCCATAAAATAGGCATTTCTTGACCATATGTTGTCGTGTTTTTTTTTTAATCCTCGTTAAATCGGTCCAATAAGTTGGCATAATATTCGCCGTTTATTGTTTTTCCCTTTTGAAGTTAATTGATGTGGATTATCCCGCGTGCATCCCAAAAAACTATTGCCATCATCTTATTGGCTACGATTACGTTTATGATTAATTGAGAGCAAACGCGGCACCCATCTTGCAGACAGCTTTCTCAAACCCAACTGATCATTAAAAATCAAAACCACACTGCCATATGAAATGCCTATGGCATCATCAATCTCACGCACTTTTACTCTTCGATCGGCCAACACCATATTGTGGATTTTTCGACATTTTCGGGTGTATTGACCTCAATTGGCCGTCCAGAACGTTTAGCGCCATTTGTACTTGTGCGACTACAACGAAACAAAACAGCAAAACACTTTTTAACCATTGAAATCGATGATGCAGAGTCCCCATAGTATTTATCAAGCTTTTCCTTCATTTGATTGACGGCTTTTTTCCCAAAAAATAATATTTAATGAGCTCTCGAAATTCACCTTTTCCCATTTTTAAAAAAATCCACGAGTTTGTATGTTTAGAACAGCTGTTAAACGCAAAGTAAGTCACGAAAGTTGCTCAAAATTTGACAATAGTCTACTAACAGGTGGTACTTGATGGGAGCAGTGTTGCATTTCATATAACTACGAGGGAAGTTCGAAAAGTCACGGACTTATTGATCCGCCCTTGAATTAAAGGAATATTTAAAATAAAAAGTAACATTTTTCAAAATTTCGAATTTTGGGAATTTTCATTTAAAAAATGAGCTTTTTTAGGCCAAAATTCGGCACGCTTTCAAAAAAAATTCTTCCATTTGCAACAATTTGCAATAAAACTAGAGGGTGTTATGACAAATCTATTTTTAAGGGACACTCTAGTGTATATATAAATATGAAATTTATAAATGTGTTTGTAAGTAAGTGTGTGTGTGTAGTTAATCAACAGTATAAATATGTATATATTTTTTAATGTAATTTTTATATACATTTTAACAGCAACAGAAAGAAGCAACAAATAACTAGTGTTGTAGCATACATATGATGATTGTTGTTCATATGGCTAAATCGCCGACCAACAACAACCGGGTTTTTATATTTAACTTTTATATACAGTTATGTGTGCTTTGGACATTGAGATTGGCCTGAACAAAATAATTTTTTTGATTTTTTTTTGATAAATGCACAAATAATTTATGTTATGAATACGCCACGTGATGTCATAGTAGATTAATGTGCGGAAAAGAAAATGTCTCACTGCAGATTTTGTTTATACAACAACAAAAAATGTGTCATAAAAGTTTAAATACATTTTTTTTATTTGAAGAAATTTAAACATTGTAAACAAAAAAAAATAAAATCGGTGTTTGATATAATTTTGTAACTTTAGCTATCGACTAGTAAAAATCCGTTATAAAAATTGAATAAAATATGGTTGCATAATTTTATGCTTTACTTTTTTTTCCTTGGGATACTAAAAAAAGAAGAAATTTCCAAAATAGTCACTCTATGATCTGTGGGCATTTTTTTTTTTAATTTACTTAAATGTTGAACACTTTGTCCCACATAAAACATGCCAAACTTTGATGTTTTTTATTTCCTAAATAAACGAATGTATTCTAACAAGTTTTTAGTATTAAAATCTTTAGAATCTGTGGACATTTTTTATGTATTTCCTTAATTTCCGATTCCTTTCGTTTATGAGTTTATTTCATAAAAAAAAATAAAATTTTATGTATGAGTAACTTTTAAATCTGAAACCGTTCAATTTAAAAATATCTTAACCCTTTTTAATGACTTTAAACAATTAAAACCGTAAAACTTGTACATTTACTTTGTCGTCACACTGTTGACATATGTATTAAATATTTTCCATTCTGTTGATCTTCCAACTTGTGTGGAATATCAATATTAAGTTATTTTTTAATATTTATGTCATAATTACTTAAATATTAATCGATGCCATTGGGCATAAAGAAAATCAAGATGATTACATGTGATTTTATTTATTTCCCTAAAGAAATAAATTTTTATTTTTTTTTTGTATTTATATTCAATTTTATATGCGTTCAGGATTAAATTTAATTTAATAAAACGACCATAAAATTGCAGAACTATATTTATCGGTAATTATAATTTTCATTAAAAGGCATTTTGGCATTAAATTTAAAATATGTACAACTACATATATAATAAGTATTGGATTTTTATCTTTTTGTATTATATTTATCTGAAGATTAAACAATACATTTGATATGTTGTTCTTGAATGGTTTATGATACTCAAACTGACAATATTTAATTGCAATTATAAATATTAAGTAAACATGTCCATTTGAGTTAAATAAGTTTCAACATTAAAATAAAATTGGTAATTACATACAAATATGTACAAATGGGCGTTTCACCGTTTCCATTATGAATGGATTTTGTGCAAAAAAAGCGGTTACGAAAGAAAGCAAAACAACAAAAACATTTGATAACACAGAAAAAAATATTGTAAATAAAATTTAAATTAAACATTTTTTTAATTTTAAATTTTTAAATGTTTAATTTAAAATGAATTTGGTGGAAGTTCCAATTTTTATAACCCATAATGACAACAAAATGAAAAAATGTCAAAATGTAAAAAACTACCATAATTTGATAAAATTGCAATATTAAATAAAAATCTAGTAAATTAAAAAAAAAATCGTTAATATTAAAATAGAAAACATATACCCTTTACTCTCACCGCTTTGGTGAGAGTAAAGTGGTTGCTCTAGATATTTCTAAGGCGTTCGATCGTGTGTGGCACGGGGCACTCGTGACTAAGCTAGTTGCTTTTGGTGTCGGTAATGTCTTCTCTAGATTTATAACGAGTTTTCTCAGAGACCGCACTATACGTGTTGTTTTAGATGGGGGTCTTATAAAACGAGTTTCAGCTAAGTTCAGGGGTACCGCAAGGTTCTGTTCTTTCTCCTACCCTTTTTCTTATTTTTATTAATGACCTTCTTGGTCAGACCTTCAATCCTATCTACTCTTTTGCAGATGACAGCAACATTTGTCATTCATTTTCATTCGATCACAGGCCAAGCTCTTTGGTGATAGAGGGCATGCGGCAGAACATGAATGACACACTCAATCAATACCTTTCTACAATCTCCGAGTGGGGGTCTCTCGAATAAGGCCGATTTTAATGCATGCAAGACCCAATGTTGTATTTTAACCCACAGACGGGCTGTAGAATTAACATTGTCATCTGTAGCTATGGATGGTATAGGTATTGAGGAATCGGATACTCTTGATGTTCTGGGCATGAGAATACAGTGTGATGTCCGTTGGAAAAAGCACGTATTTCAAGTATCGAAAGAGGCATTCAAATGTCTCGGTTTACTAAAACGGTGCAAGACTTACTTCACTCCATCCGATCTCCTTACTATTTATACCAGCTATATCCTGCCAAAAATGGAATGCAAATCTCATATATGGGCAGGGGCTCCACTGTCTATTCTGAAGCTTCTGGACCGTGTTCAGGGAAGGGCGGTGAAGCTTATCAATGACAGTAGTGTATCCAACTCTATTGATTCATTGGAGCATCGTCATTGGAGCATCGTGGAATGTGTTCAGGGGAGGGCGGTGAAGCTTATCAATGACAGTAGTGTATCCAACTCTATTGATTCATTGGAGCATCGTCGGAATGTGGGTTGTGTGACACTTTTATATCGATATTACCATGGGAGATGCTCATCTGAGATAAGTGAACTTATTCCACGAGCCCGAGTTTTTATTCGTAATACTCGCTTATCTAGTAGAGCACATCCGTTTGTAGCTGATTGTCCTGTGTTTCGCACAACGCATTACAGAGAAAATTCGTTTTTTGGTCGAACGATTCGTATGTGGAACAAACTTCCCGCAGAAGCCTTCCCTGTTACTTACAATTTAGAAAAATTTAAGTCAAATGTCCACAAACACTACTCCCTTTTTCCTCCTTCCCATACCCTATTTTCCTGATCAATACAATGCACTGCATGAGTAGGGGGCATCCCCTGAGCATTGGTTAAATTAAAAAAAAAAAATTGTCTGAGATAATATCCTATACAAGATAAACAAAAAACATGCATATGGTGGTAAGATATCTCTTATAATTAATAAGATATTTGATATTTGTAATTAAAATGTTAATTTTTTGCCTTGACTTTTTTGATATTGCCCAATATCTTTTTTTTTTACCAAACCAAATCGAAAAGAACATAAAATTTGTAAGATTACTAACACATTCAGAAACAAACTTTAGAAAAGATTTTTAAATTATCTTACAAAGTTTAGCAGTGAAAAGGCTCGAATTCAATGTTTTAAAAAAATTTTAAAAATCTGCAATTTTTTCCGAACCTTAATTCATTTACATTTTTCTCAGAACTTTGTTAATAGTTATTATTATTTTTTAACCGCTCTGAAAAAATTGACTTTAAAGAAGGCTGTGAATGTAATTTTATTTATTTCTGGACATCACTCGGGAAAACTGGTACATATCGTTTATAATCCCCTATATGAAACTTTCTGCATTACAACCTGCATGCTTTTAAAGGATTAGGGTAAGCTGCTTACAACTTGCATCCTTGTTAGACGAAACAGTAAGCTCAACATTTTAATTTTTTTTTTATTTTTATACGAAAATTGCTTATTTCTTTTGCTGCTTCTCAGTATTATGTAATAAGTAGTAAGCACTTACATCAGGGCATTTGTTTTATCCTGCATCTAAAAACACGAAAAAAATGTACTGGGATGTGCTGCAGTACAATTTTCGATATTCGTATAGTTCGCGTTCTATAGCATCTCAAGGTTCGACATTTTAAACAAAACTAAGAAAAATACCTAATGTGTAACCTACTCTAACTTTTTGAGTTTTATCAAATTTTTAAAAATTGTATCTCATATAAAAATGGGATCTTCCAGAAAAATTGCAAAAAATCAAAAAACGCAGTTTTGTTGCGAATATTTTAAAAACTACATCATAGATTTTTCTTAAAAAATTTTTTATAATATTGGTTTGTATTACATAGCCAAAATTTAGAGTGTGTTTTTTTCGGGGTCAAAAGATATTAAGATTTAAGTATAAAAGTCTCATATTATTTTCTAAAAAAAGTTAAATTTTTAATTTTCTTCATACACACGAATTTTCAATTTCGCAAAACTCAAAACCAATAGTTTGGAGTATACTTTTTAAATGCTCTTCTTTGCCCTGCATCCGAATCTAAGCTCAGAACTCTTCAAAATTATAAAGTTTTTCTAATATTGTAACCTAAATGTGCAAAACACGATTTTCCATCATATTCGGGAAATTACTACACCGCGAATAAATTTTTGTATATCAAACCTGTTACGGCATATGTTAACCGTACGGAGATTGAAAGGTCATAATTTATTAAAATTAACATAAAAATAATTTCAATGAATATAAAAACAAAAAACTAATAGATATGTAAAAAATATTACTTGAGCCAGAGTAAAAACTAAATTTTCTTTACATAAATACAAAATTTTTGATCTTGAAAGTTTAGTAACGTCATGATGCTTGTTCTTTAGCTTTAGTTGAATGTGCAATCGGCAATGAACCCAATTTATTACCGTTATGCAGAAGTTCACATTTTAGGCTGCGTTTAGAAGAATCTGTAAATAGTCGCCAGTCATTTGGATCATACCTTTAATCCCATCCAATAAAAAAAGTGCACTTTCCTTTTTTCCCTTTAATTGACTGTGAACTGCCTAGGTCTAAAATCCTCTTTTATTGTTAAATTAAAAAGTATAGCTGATAGAAAAAATCTGACCTAAAAACAATTACAATAACATACTTCTATATAAATAGAACAGCAGCAAACACTTACACATTAAAAAAAGTTATTTTTGTATGGAAATCACGATTTTTATCAATTCAGTAAATTGTGAACAAAATCAAAAGTTGTGCACCGATTGCAATGGAATAAAGCTCATTTCATTCGAAATATATCTAATTAAATGTTTTTAGACCAAAACTGTAATTGTTATTTTTTTTCAAAACTTCAACGATATCTCTGAAACTACTATGAAAATGTTAAAACAATGTAAGCACGGCTAAAAGATAATATTGTTGGGGAGTTTCGGACTCTCTTTTTTAACTTAATATGGTGAACCTTTTTCAAGTTATTCCAATATATGTAGCGGAAGTGCCTTAATTTTGAACATAACGGTATATCGCGAAAAGTCGAGCTGATAGAAAAAAACCAAGTGCAGATTTGGATTCAGCATCCCAAATAACCTTAAAAACAACATTCAGTTCTTAAGCAACAGAACCCTTGTTCCTTTGTGTTATAATTGAATATTTTTAGTTTGTAAAGTTTTACTCAACCAGACCTACAAACTAAACTTGGTAGAATTTTAGGAAATATTTGATATACCGGCATACGCGTCGTCTTTTATTTGAAACCCAATTGTTTATAGTTTTTAAATTAAGAATTAATTAAAGCATTTAAAAATCTATTTCATCTGACCGCACTGTTGAGTGGTTCTACACGTAGTAACCTTCTGAAGTATTTTATTATAAAAGGATATTTTATTAAAAAAGTACCTTTTATTCAAAAAGTACATTTTTATTAAAAAACACGTTTTATTAAAAAAAATGTCTTTTAACAAAAAAATTTATTTTATTAAAAAAGTACCTTTTATTAAAAAGTTCCTTTTATTAAAAAAGTACCTTTTATTAAAAAAGTACCTTTTATTAAAAAAGTACCTTTTATTAAAAAAGTACCTTTTATTAAAAAAATACCTTTTATTAAAAAAGTACATTTTATTAAAAAAGTTTTTTCTGTTAATTAAAGTAAATTATCACAAATAAAATTATAATTTTTCTGTTAATATGGAAAAATATTCATGATCTTTAACCGAACTAACCAACAACTCACAAAAGTACATTTTATTAAAAAAGTACATTTTATTAAAAAAGAACATTTTATTAAAAAAGTAATTTTTTTAAAAAAGTACTTTTTTTAAAAAAGTCCATTTTATTAAAAAAGTACCTTTTATTAAAAAAGAAGCTTTTTATTAAAAAACGCATTTTATTGGAAAAGTACATTTTTCTTTTTATTAAAAATATTCCTTTTATTAAAAAAGTACCTCTTATTTAAAAAGTACATTTTATTAAAAAATTTTTTGGAAAAATCTGTCTTCTCATAAAAATATTTTTCGTTGCAAATTTGAAAGTGTGCATGTTCTTTTTTTTGATTATCATTATCACTGTCGTCATTGTCATTAATTGATTGCATTCGTGGTCTTTTTTGTGGGTTTCCTGTAAGTTTTAAATTCTTGATGTTTTAAGCATATAAGAATAATGGTTATTATTTTAAGTTGAGTTAAATATTTTTCCAAGAGTTGTATTTTATGTGCAACTTCAATATATTTGAAGTTTATTTATGTGAGCATTTGGTTTATTTGGTGAAATATAATACTATTTAAAAAAAGTCGACTTCCTGTGAATTTCTTTTTACAAATCTTGAAATATCTACCAGTACACTGAGAGAATTATCTGCATGATATTAATGAGTTTTAGCATAATATAAATGAAATTGCACTGGAATTCGTCCATTGAAATCTCATTTAATTTATTAAAAGTTTAGTACACTCAATTAAGAATTTCCATTAAAAAACTTTTTTCATAAAAAGCTTTTCATTAATTTTAAGAAAATTATAGTATATTTTTTGAAGAAAACATTCTCTCTGTGTAAGTTGAATTAAATAATAAAAAAAAAACTACATAAGTGATGTATTTAAAAGCTACCAAACTATAATTATTACAATAATAGAAACAAATTGGTAACAATTTTTGGTAAAACAACTAAAAATTAGTTAAAAATGAAGTTGCATAAAAATCTGCTAAAATTAACACAATTTCTTTTTTGCTAAATATTAGTAAGATAAGTATATCAAAAATAAATCTGTTGAATCTTCAAATATTTAGTTATATTTGAGCTAAATTTTAGTTAATTGAAAGAAAGAAACAAACTAATCTCCTAAAATAAGCAAACAATTTGTTAAATATAAGTAGACAAAAAAATCATAAAAAATTCAAATTTATAAAGTTCTGTTTTTTTAGAATTTTTTGATGCGAATAAAAATCTGCTCTTCTGAAATCAGCAATGTAAAACTGTTTATCAAATTTTTTATTGATTTTAGAAAAATGACTGTTATTTGCATTCTGCAAGGTAAATATTGCCAAATTTTTGTTGATATTACAATTTTTGTTTGCTGTTTTTAGTCTACAAATATTTAGTAAAAGTGTTTGCTAATTTTGCTTATACAAACAGCAATTACTGTTATATATGTTTAAATGTATTAAAGGTATTGACTCCCATTCGATACAATTTAACCCAAATGTGTTATATACTCAAAGAAATACTAGACAATCAATGAATTTAAATGTTGTAAGATGTCGTCTTGAATTAACCAAGCAACGTATCTGTTTCGCTGGCCCTAATGAGTATAATCAACTTCCAGGTAGTTTAAAGAATTTAACTGTTTTGTCTTCTTTTAAAAGTAATTTAAAAACAATATTTGCTGCAAAACGTTGAAATACTTCTTACAAATGAAAATTAAAAATTAAAAACACATTGTAAATACTTTATTTTTTTCTTTATTACCGAAATTTTTAACATTTGTACATAGCTATTATTTTTTATTAAACGTTATATCATAGTTACCTACTAGCCTCTATAAAGCCAATTCATTGGCGCTGAGGCAAAAAATGTAATTTTTGTAAATAATATATTGAAATAAAAATATAACCCAGGTGAAAATGTTCACATATTGTCATATATATGAGTTCATATATGTTCGGATCCGAAATTTGAGGGTATATGTACATATATGGTCATATATTATGGCATATATGAATGTTCATATATGGTCATATATTATTACTTTTCCTACATGCTCGTATAAAAAATGCAATTTTTTAAGTTTTTATCAAAAATATTGTCTTTTTATTAAACGAAAAGGTTTCTAAGAACATGTTACTGATAAATTCATACATTTCATATTCAAAATGCATTAGTAAATATAAATAGCTTAAAGTGAAATTTTTTATGAAAATACTATTTGGAAATGCATTTTATGAGCAATAATAAGAGTATGTATAATGAAAAACCAACTTGTTCCAAAAAAAAAAATAAAATTCGATGATTTAGAAAATGATGATGACGGCGATAACAATAGTTATCAAGCCAACCGACAAAAGAAGTCCTTTGACTGAAATGCTCAAAATATCGTTGCCAAATAATTAGGAGCATTTCAACTAATAGAGTTTTTTCTTAGTTTGAATCGCTTCAAAAATTGATAGTTTCTTTGAGTTAAAACTTGCACAACAAATTAATACATTTTAAACTTCGATTCTAATTTTGAAATCCTATCACTGACGCTGCAACTTTATTGCTATCAAAAAGCTTCAAAATTTATAACATGTTGAACGATTTTAAATCATTTTATTTTTTTATAAATATTAAAAAAGAAATATAATGAAAAGCTGGAAAATCTAGTCAGGTTAGGTACTACCGACTTAGAATTAAGCACATAAAATGCGACAGATATTCTTTAGATTAAGGTGAGATATCTCTTAACTCATGCTCTTCAATCGCCTTTATAAATTATACAAACTTTAAAATCTATTGTCTTTTATATGTTTTTGTCGGGAATTCGTACAGCAGAGAGAAGGGCTTAAAAATAAAAACAATTTCGTCCTCATATATGGTCATATCTGATAAAAAATTAAAACGTATTGCCCATATATTGAATAATATATGAATTCATATATGGAAATATATGGCATATATAAACCAATATATGCAATATATTATCATATATGGTGTCATACATATCCATGTATGAACTTATCCCTTGAATGTATTTACCAATAGATGCTTCCATACATCATATATATGTTCATATATACATATACATGGAACCATATATCCTCATACATGATATACCATATACGACAATATATGATCAAAAAACCGTGCAATGTTTATTTATTACTCACTGTTTATTTATATTTAGCAAACAAAATTTGCTAATTGTAGCAGTTCTTTATAATTTTTAGTAGCTTTTTCTGCTTTTTTCGCAGGTTTATTGATATGAGTGTATTATGTGAAAAATGTGAAACTACCTTAAATTTGTATAAATAAAAATTTACTTCATGAGTACAATTACTCTTGCCAAAATTATGTTCATGTTGCAAATTTGTTCTGATCATATATTATATTTGTTTTTATCTTTAAAGGACAAGAACAAATTATATCTACAACTAAAACCTTAATAAAATCAAAATTTACATGTGTTATTTTTAACAGAAAATGGAGTAGTAAACATAAACTGCAATTAATCTTTAGTAAACAGATTTATAAAGGTAAAAACAAAAAAAAAAAAAATAAACAAAAAATTTAAGAAAAATATAAAAACACACAGAAGGATTTAACATAAAAAACCGACCTATGTAAGCAATTTGTTTACATTTAATACTACTTAAAATTTATACAATAGGTTGGCTACTATTTCTGACAGAAAAATATTGCTCTCGAAGCCAACTGTCCAGCCCAAAAAAGTATATCGCAGCAATGCCAAACTAACTATAATTGTTCTCCTATAAGAGACGAACAAAAAATATTCTTTATCTACGTAAGCGCCATCTATCGAATATACAAAGAATATATCATAGATGTGGCATCACTTACAACATATGAGAAAACAGTTGACATTAGAATAAGGTAAGTTTCTAAAAATAGAACTGTTGTGTTGTTCGAGTTGTACTTCTGAGATTATGTATGCAATAAAATTGAATAAAACTAGTTTTAATCACAACAAAACTCGACCTGACGATAGATCAATGGACTAAAGCGCTCTGTCTAACGTGTAGTGCGAGTGCATGTGGCATTAGAAATCACTTTATCTATACCACGGTCAGTGATTGCACATAAAATTTCATATAGACGCTATCGAACAAATAAAAACATAACAAATATTACATTATTCAAAAAAACAGGGTCACTGACGAAGGTTCAATACCAGAAACTGCGCAGTCTGATTCAGAAAATTGAACATTTGCAATGTAGTTATGATTTTTGGAAAATACACTCATTCTTCTCTACCACGCCTTTCACAGTATGAAACATTTGTTAATGTTTCCATAAAATATCCGGCGTATGCGAGCTTAAATGTTGACAAATTTTGAGCTCATTTTTAGAATATTATTTATTATTATTTAACTATATTCGGAATATGGTAACAATTTGACTAAATCAGCATATATTTTTATGGGGACTTAAACAATTTTTTTTTAAATTCAGAACTAAATAGTTCCGAATTTTTAGAGTAATACAAAACCATATTATATAAAAATCGGCCAACTTTTTTTTTATTTATTTATTAAAAAATATAAGATGTTTTTCTTTCGATTCAGAAAGTGCATAAATATTCAAATAAGCTAATTATGGTACTTGGGCGTATGAGCAATAAATAATATTCATTATAAAACTAATTATACGTCACGTGGGTTTCATTAAATATATATCGCACACCTAGTTCAAAAGTGACACAACTCAAAATTTTTAATTTTTCAGAAACCGAAAATAAATATTTGCAACTTTATACCATTTGAAACATAAAGAAAGACATAACTGTTTTCTAGAATTACTTAAATATACTGATATTTTTTTTTATAGATAAACAAGTGTATTGTGCATAGTTTAAGCATACCCAAAAAATTAAAATTTTGAGTTGAGTCACTTTTGAACTAGGTGTGCAATATGAACGATAAGATTCATTTCTCCAAAACTAATATGAGTTATACAATGAAACTTTCTGTATTGATAGAAATTAAAATATATTTTTTTAATAAATAAAAAAGACGAATTTTAAATACTTCAGTTTTGTATTACTCTAAAAATTCGGAACTACTCCTGAATTTTTAAAACTTAGTTAAATAATATACTTAAAATAAGCACAAAATTTGTCAATCTATTTCTACCAATTTTTGGAAAACTTAAAAAAGTTGTTCCATTTTTTTTTTTTTTTTGTCTTTTATAGGAGAACAGTTGGCTTGGATAATGACATATTTCAGAAGTTTGCAATGGCCAAACAGCGTTTAAAAATGTGTTGCTAAACACTGTCTATAAGAAAAGCTCCATTCATTTTATCACTATGTAAAAAATATTCTTTTAAAATAAATGCCACTCTAATATAGTTGTAGATTACATACTAATTTTTTTGTTCATTTTAGTTTTTAGTTTGTTGTCTATTTGGCTTTATGTTTAATTTTGGTCATATTTTTTCTATTTAACGTTACCCTGGAGGCCTATTTGAGGGCTCGTTAACTTTCATATGACCAACTAGTCATTTACTTACTACATTTACTACAGACATTTGAAGAATACAACAAAACGAATGAAAAACAGAAGGGGAAAATATCACACACAAACTGTATGTGTATAAGTTTATTGGTAGTTAAACACAATAACAAATGTATTGTTTACTGTTTTATATATACACTCACACACACATGGTTGTACTTAAACAAAATTACTTATGTGTGTGCTTGGGTGTGTAAGTTAATGTACAAGTTGTAAGTATATGATCATAAATGAGCATAAAAACATTAAAAAAAAAACTTCATGACTGGTGTAAAACAAAGGCAAAAAAGTTATAAAATTTAACTTATAATTTTGTTAATGATTGACAGTTAAAAAATGTAATTCACCAAAAAAATGAACAGTTGGTGTTTTTACCCTACAGCTTAATTAAGAGATTTATAATTGTGTTATTTTACTTGAGACATTTCAATGAAAAAACGATCAGAATATTAGAGGTTTTAACGGAAAAGTTTTCAAAACATAAGAATTTTTATAAAAAAAATTCTGTGAGTGTAAAGTCTTTTGTTTTCCTAAAAAAATGTCACAAGAATCGAACAAGTTTGCCATCATAAAACTCTTCAGAAAAAGTTCTTAGAATCTGAGGTAATAGTTTTTTTTTATCAAGAGAAATTATATTTCTTAACAAAAAGTCCTTCAAAGGACATGAAAAGTCCTTAGAATTCGAAGGTTTTCTCATAAGAAAATGTTTTTAGATTCTGATAATAATCTCTACACAAACAATTTTAGAATCTGAGTGTTTCCTGTAGAAAAAAGTCCACAGAGTCCGAAGGTTTTTTAAATAAAATGATCTCGGGAAATCGGAGTTTTTATACAGAAAACATTCATATTCGAATTACTTTTCTTTTGGAAATATTTTATATATGATATTTTGCTATGGAAAAACCACTAATAGTCTGGTATCTTTATTCTTCAGAAAAATCAAATTTTATTAGTTTTTCTATAGAAATATTCTCAGATTCTCGGCAAGCTTTTTCGCTTTTGAGTCCCCATTTTAACAACGTTCTGGCGAAATTTTCAAAAATTAACCGATACTCCAAGGAACATACATTTTAAATTCCATCTTTTCATACGAAGGCGTTTGGGCCGGGCGTTAAGGGAAAGCTTTTCTGTTTTTGACTCACAGAGGAGAAATTTACAAATATTCAAGTTCCTAACTCGAACAATGTAGGCTGGGCAATGTTGAGTCAGTCATTACAAATTTAAAATGATATAAATATATATTTATAGTAATTATATTTTTTTTTACAAGTTTATTATTATTTTATTATTTTTTTTATTTTTCAAAATTAAATATAAAAAAAAGAAAATTATGAGGGCAGAAAAAATTTATCGTCTGATTTGACATTTCAAATCGTCAACTTTTGTGTCACTAAATCAAGCATTTTACGCTATTATCAATGGTAGCAATCCCAGAAAATAGACATCAGATGGATATATCCATATTGAGTACAAAAAAGAGCCCGCAATCAAATTAAAAACGTCTTAGAGAGTTGGGGCATAAGTTAAAAAAATCTTGAATGCATAATGCTTTAATTTCTCAAATTTAAAAATTTTACTGGTGTCAAATTTATTTCGTTTTGAATTTTTGTGTTACTTCTAATAATGCGTATGAGTGATATTTTGTAAATTTCTATTATATATAACACTCATACGCAACGATGTCTTATCTATTAAGAAGTTTTTAAATAAATTTGTATGATATCAATGAAGTTTTACGTTACATCTATGAATTGTCACTGGAACTCGTCCATTGAAACTTTTCAATAAATTACTGCAGTTTCAATAATATACAATACATAGAAAATTATTGCAGTATTTCATAAAATTTAATGAAAACTTTCATATTATTTATTAAAAATTTCTTACGACTAATGAAAAAGTAGTTTCATTAAAAATAGTTTCAGTAATGCTATAAACCTTTTTTATGAAGTTTAAAAAATTTTTCATTCACATTCTGAGGAAAACTTCATTTGTTTAATGAAAAAATTCCATTTAAACTCGTACAACGAATTCTCTCTTTGTATAGAGAAGCTGTTAGGGAGTTTAAGTTTCTGAGATAAGCCCCCCAGGGGCAACCGGAGCTACGCCATAGGGCACACAAATGTAAGTTATGAATCAATGTGATCCGATTTTCAAAATTCTTTCATATTATTATTCTACTAGTAACTACCAATAAAAACATGCTTATATATCTATCTCATAAACTTTCTGCGTTGTTCCCTTTTGAAAATTAGTTTTCTGAGTTTTTGTCTTACCTGAATCGTGGATTTTGCAAATTCTGGCCCAAATATGGGACAATATTTTTAAAACTATTCTCGACTTACAAGGGAGGTATCCCAACCCGGACCGGCAGATCTTAATGAGCTTCGGATATGTTGTAGAGAACAAAAATTTAAGGGACCAGTGATTTTGTTTAGTTGTCAATCTCATGTTTAATGGTCAGTAAGTTGGGTCAAAAATTACCCCATTTTACGCTCAACAATATTTTTATGAATTGAGGATGCAGTCAAAAAGAAAATATAAACTGCGATTTGATCCGACTGTACAAGGTAATAAATGCCAGTCTCAGGTAGTTGTTTTTAAAAGCTAAAGTGCTTTTATAATATTTAGCGATATTTTGAATATTTTTGTTGTATTTTTGAATTATCTTCATTTAATGTAATGTAATGGTAATGGTTTTATCTGGCAATTTTCACTTTTAAAAGTTACGCTCTTATCAGTTGTTTTCAATACTTTAACATGTGCCACACACACAAACTTTAAAATCAAAAAATTGATTTTAAAGTTTTTTTTTCAAAAATATTTGTTTTTTAAAAATGTGTAAAAATGTAAAAATATTTGTTTTTTAAAAAATTTTTTTTATTAATTTTTTTATCCCCCAAAACCTAGCCGTTCTTATGCAAAAATAAATTTGTCGATTTTTTTTACACATCAAAAGTTATGACCTTTTAAGTGAGGGACTTCAACCCCACAAAAGGGTTGCCAGAGTTTTCAAAAAAAAAAAAAAAAATTGTTTTAATACTTGCGTTCACTACTGCATACACGCACAAAATTTTATCAAAATCGGAAAACATCGATTAATTTCACGGTAATATTAAATGGAATTGCTCTAAGTTTTTTCCTGTCAGTATAGCCATTATTTATGTTTTTGGAAAAAACTAAAAATATATTTGTTAAATATCGACTTTGCGTATTTTAAAGATTGTTGGCCCCATCGATGATATTTTTAAAATTTATATGCAATTGATGAATTAAGTTTTTTCAGAGAAATAAATATAAGTATTTTCTTATCATCATAATTTTAAAGCATAAAGCTTAAAACTAAAAAATAAAATAAACTATTAAACTACTTTTGAAAGGCGAAACATTTTTTATAAACAATTATTTGGCTTCTCTGGATAATGATTTTCAAATTATTATATTGATTTGAAGCATTATTTTTACAATTTTTAAGAAAATATTAAAAAAAACTTTCTTTCTGTAAAACAATTTTGTTGACCTTTATTTCTCTTTTAACACATCGTCTAGTCGTTGTTATCCTATTATAATTTTTTCTGACTTACTTCAACTTTATAATAGCATAATTTATATTTTACTGATTAAACTTAAAAAAAAAAACTTTATTGTTTTTCGTTTTTCACCCAAAAACACCAAAAAGTCTAGACGTAATGTGTTGAGTTCTTTGTTTCTTCTAGTTTTATTTTTTTGCGTTATTAGAATAGTTGTAAGGAAGGTTGTATGTAAATTTTATTGAAAATAATTGGCATACAATTAACTCCACATACTAACAAAGCACATACATTTACTAATGCACACATTTACTAAAGCACACACATTTGCTAATGCACACACATGTGTGTATGTCATTTTACAAAAGTAGATAAAGAAGTAAACTTGAATATGAAAAGACAAAAACAAAATTAAAATGAATATTGTATTGTTAGAACTTATGGCATTAAAAATACATAATATGAAATTTTTATAAATGGTATTTTAGTTTCTTACCCACATATATTCTATAAAACATGTAGATAGATATGTTATATATGGATGTGTGTTTCTATATATGAGGCTTTTTAAGCCAGCTGCCCCGCTACAAGAAAAAAACATATGTTGTACACCCAGAAAAAGGATTAACAGGAATTTGGTCGAAACCATTAAAATTTATTTGATAGGTAAAAATACTGTGCCGGAAATTAAAAAGAGTGAAAAGGAACTAAAAAACAATCCTATTATATAATTATTGGTATTTCCAATTAGATGAAAAGATGAAATTAAATTAGGGTTTCAATGCTACCAGCCGAATTGTAAATTGTATTGTTTATAGAATCAACTAATAAATGGTAAATGAATTTGAGACAATGTTTGTTTTTCTAACAAAATATTTAAATTCAAATTTGGCACTCAACATTGTGGTGTAGTGGGTAGAGAACTTCCGAACTTCCGAGTTCAAATCTCGGAAAAGACAAACACAAAAAGTTCTTTTAATTGAAATAAAATATTCAAATGTTTAAATAGCAAATAAGGCAAATAAAATTAAAAGTGATTGTGGCGCAATAAGTAGGACAGAGGACTATTAATCTGAAGGCGGCTCGGCTCAATACCAGAAAAATTAAAAAAAAGTTTTTAATTTCAATAACATTTTGTGAAACATAATAATATTTATTTGGAATGTAATATTGGATTAGGCAGCTCAATATTAGCTTTCACCACCAAAAATCTAATTTAACATTATGATAGTTGTCGAAACCGCAAATATACGATTGGTAACAAATTCGGTGGCCATAACTGAGACTGTTTTCTGGGTGTATCAATGTCAAACTTACGAATTAAAAATGGAGCAACTTTTACAATTATTCGAGGAAGTGACCGAATGAGGAGTGGTAAAGTATACTAAGCGAATTCTCTGCGTGATATTATTGAATTTGTGCATATAAGTAATGAAGTTGCACTGGAACTCGTACATTGCAACTTTTCTTCAATCTGACCATTAAGTAAGAAATGACCGAATTATTTGCAAACATTTTGTGATATATCCCACTGTGTTCAGTCGCTGAACGACTAGATGCAACTGAAAACCATTACTTAAATATTGTGGCTTATCAAGTTATTGCTGACATTTTAATAAAGATTTTCTTATTTTAAAGAAAAAGTAGCAGGACTTGAGCACTCTCGATAATTGTAGTCAGTGCTAAGATGTCTACTCTACTGCATGTTCGTCGCTGGAAGGCTGGAAGACAGTATAAACAATTTTCATAAGTCAATGCGGCTCGAAAGTACTGTAAAAAGTTACAAATAAAATTTCTACAAAAACTTAATAAGCCACATTTTTTTTAATAAAATTATTTCACTGTCTTAGTCTTCCAGCTACGGACATTTAATAGAAAACACATTTTGTCACTTATGACGAGTATTTAGATCTATAACTTATGAACTTTTTTATGTATCGTTATGTTATAACTTAATAAGCCATACTTTTTTGAAACAGTATTTTCCGTTGGTTTCCTATCGTCCATAACGGATAACACTATGAAACAAAATCAGGGTCATGGTTTTGTGGGTGGATGATTCCAATACCGAACGATTCTATAGTAAAACCCCCTAAACTTTTGGTCCTGTGTGGGTACAGTCAAAGTTTATGGCCGTTTAAAGTTTTCATTTGTTCGCCAACACTGTATTGAATAAGACTCAAAAAGTTTTGTAATATTTCTTTTGAACGAAAGCATTCCCTTCTACGAATCCTCTTTTCGACCTAACCTAACCCTAACCTAACTTCTAGTTTAACTTAACAAAAACGTGTATCAAACTTCAAAAAGGTTTATGCGGGAACTTTTTGAAAATCGCGAAAAAAATAAAATTGCTTTTCTTTATATTTTTTTATGGACTATACGCCTAGGGTAGGTAAACTTTAATAAATGCAAAAAATAATCAAAAATTATAAACCTAATGTACACATAACTACACTATTTATTTACAGAAATATTTGATAAGAAATGTATTTTTGTACTTATGCCTTACATTCATTTTTGAAAAGACAGTGAATTGTTAACGAGTTGGAAGATTTAAAAGTTATAGCTTTAATATTTCCAGCCTAACAAACATGTTTGTATTTTAATTAAAAAAAAACTATATCATTGTTAAAAACAAAAAAATTAACATATTTTTTTATTTTCTCAGCTTTTCCAAATAATTATTAAAAAAAAAACTAATTAAAATATCTTTAACATGTGTGGAGTAGCAACTGATTAAAGACAAGAAGAGTTCAGATAGTTGATTCTAAGGCGGTATGTATGAATTTGATCATTTTTAGGAACTATCCCATGGGTTTAGCAGGTTGTAATTATTATATTCCAATTCAGCACACTCCAAAGAATAAATATCAACTGCGATTTTACTTCCTAATAGGTCGGAAAAGACGCCACTCTTTCGACACCGTTCTTTGTTGAGTGTATTCGATAATATATGCATATTTCAAAAACGATTTTTTAATATTTTTTTGAAGACTGTGGCAACTCTGATGTTTCGCATTATCATTTAAAAGGTCATAACTTTTTTTTGGCCGAAGTCTTTGTTCGGACACTAGAAATATCGGAAATTGCGGGGCTGAGACATCATTTAAAAGGTCATAACTTTTTTGTGTCAAAGATATTAGAATCATGTTTTTGCAGGCGAATTTTTTTAAAATAGTTTTTTTTATTGTTTTCTCAATTTTTTTTTTACACAATTATGAGAAAATGTGCAGTATGTGTCTGGAAAAATATTTTTTTTACTTTTTTTACAGCAAAATCAGTTAAATTCTAGTGGCAAACTACATATTCTTTCACAATCTCAAAAAATAGTAGAAATTCCACTCTGAAATGTTGGACAAATTTTTATATAGGAAACAAATTAGTTGAGCCGCTTTAATTCCATTTTAAAGAAAAAGCCGAAGTTTTGCTGTAACGTTAAATAATCGGCAGCCGAATATTGAATTCATTGTTACACAGCAAAAAACACTGCTTGTTTGGAAGCAGTTTCGGCAGGGAAAGTCAACAGCTAAGCGCTTGCAATATTGGTTATATAAGGAATGTTTCGATATCCAAAATGCGCTTATTTCATATTTATTCGATAAAGAATATAAATTCGGTGATAACAGCGAAAAATCGTGAATTGTTAATAAAAATCAAATTTAGTCACCCGTACCATTTCACCGGCGTCAGATGGACTTTTGCAGTTATAGACACTTTTAAAGACCATTAATATTTGCGTAAATTGCAACAAAGTACAATGTGATACAAAATTTATATGTCCTTATGTTTTTTCATCTTAAATTATATTATAATATGTGAGTATATATGGTGTCATGCATATTCATATGTTTCTTATATGGTAACATATACAACGATAAATGTTTATGTATTGAGGTTTATAAAATTAGATATTAAACATATATGCTACACATAATAAAATATGGTAGATCTATTGTCATATATAATAATACCTTCCCGTAGAAAAAATAATATGTAGTCATATATGGTGACATTTCAGTTATATAGATAATATATATATATTGTCTTATAAAAATATTTTTGTGTGTGATATAATTGTATATAACATTAAATTATGTAACATATAATTATTATTATATATGCCACAAGATTAACAATTTAGTTCGAGATGTGATTAAATTTGGTCCAATATCCTTAATAATTTCTATGCGTATGAAAAATAATTATATATTGTTTTGTTTTATTATATTCATAATTATATATGTGCCACATGTCTAAATTATTTTCCTTCAACATTTTTTACAATTTTATTAAAAATTATATATATCATGGGATTTAAGTAAATCCAATTTAATCTCAACATAGATTATTCGAGCCACCAAAATTTACTTATCTTTTTGGATCTAATTAAATCCAATTAGATCTAAATTAATCCCATGCGATATTTTGAGATCTATCAGGATCTTAGATATTATTGGACGCCTCAATTTTAAACTAAGTTTGATCCGGGAATATATTTGAGGGATCCAATCTGATATTACTGGATACCCCAATTATGAGACAAACTTGGATAAGAATAATTATCGGTCTATATCAATGAGATCTGATTTTGTAATTTTTTTTTTTTTGATTGGGGCGATATATATTTTTATTTTGCTGAACAGTGGGCTTAGAAAGTCCCATACATATCCCTTAGTATGGATGGATTTTTAATACGAGAATTTGTTTGTTTATATTCTATATATGTTGAGTTAGTCCTTTGAATGTTACACAACAAAAGGATTCCTTTGTGGTGTGAATATAAAGCTTAGTATATTGTTTTGCTTGGCTAATTGTTCAACATTAACCACAAAGGAGTGTTTTTTGTGTGTGTGTGAAGCTTATTTCACACTAAACTTTTACTAAAAAGGATTTTTTTTGTAACACAAAAATTGCTCATACATTTACTCGCACACAGACGTTTATACAACCGACGACGTCATTCCTACATATTCACCACATCCGTATCCGTTTTTTACTCTTCTTATTGTCTGATTTGGTTATTTTTTTATGTGTGGAATTTTTGTAAATGCCTTGCGTCTTTTATTATGGCCTACATATTTACAGACATACACAGACTATCGTACTCTTGCATGCATGCTTAATTATTATTAAGTGCCCAACTATACATTAATGAAGTGAAAATATAATTTATGACAAAAGTTTTTTATTATTCAGCGAGTATGAGGTTGCTTAATCTGTTTATACATTAAGTCAATAAATTTTTAAGGATTTTTTTTTTATAACTTCATATATTCCTCTGAGGTTTAGTAAGTCTGTTTGTGTTTATGATTTATTTCAATTAAAGTAATTAAATTGAAAAGGAATAATTAAATGTTCAAAAGTCTTCAATAGTATCTGGTCAGTAACAAATTTTACAAATTCAGAACTATTGTTATACTTATGAGTACAATTTAAATATAATACATATGAGGCTTTCCAATCTATTTGCCCCGCTACAGGAAAGGGTATATCGTATCAATACTTATACTTATAGTATTTGTTGTTCTATGTTATATGATGGAACAACTATAACAATTTCAATTTATAAAAAATTTTGCATGGTTAAACGTTGACAAATTTTGAGCTTTGTTTTAGTATTAGTATTATATTATATCGCGCAACAAATTTGGGGTCACTTATTGCATCCTGAATGATTCCGACGGAAAATGATAATAGGCGATCAGTAGATCAAAACCTTCAAAGTGTTTTCAAAACATAGATCGAATTTTGTTTTTATGGCCTTTTGAAGTTGGTTTTTTTAGGAAAGTGTTTAGATATTTTAGAAATTCCACTCTGAAATGTTGGACAAATTTTTATATAGGAAACAAATTAGTTGAGCCGCTTTAATTCCATTTTAAAGAAAAAGCCGAAGTTTTGCTGTAACGTTAAATAATCGGCAGCCGAATATTGAATTCATTGTTACACAGCAAAAAACACTGCTTGTTTGGAAGCAGTTTCGGCAGGGAAAGTCAACAGCTAAGCGCTTGCAATATTGGTTATATAAGGAATGTTTCGATATCCAAAATGCGCTTATTTCATATTTATTCGATAAAGAATATAAATTCGGTGATAACAGCGAAAAATCGTGAATTGTTAATAAAAATCAAATTTAGTCACCCGTACCATTTCACCGGCGTCAGATGGACTTTTGCAGTTATAGACACTTTTAAAGACCATTAATATTTGCGTAAATTGCAACAAAGTACAATGTGATACAAAATTTATATGTCCTTATGTTTTTTCATCTTAAATTATATTATAATATGTGAGTATATATGGTGTCATGCATATTCATATGTTTCTTATATGGTAACATATACAACGATAAATGTTTATGTATTGAGGTTTATAAAATTAGATATTAAACATATATGCTACACATAATAAAATATGGTAGATCTATTGTCATATATAATAATACCTTCCCGTATAAAAAATAATATGTAGTCATATATGGTGACATTTCAGTTATATAGATAATATATATATATTGTCTTATAAAAATATTTTTGTGTGTGATATAATTGTATATAACATTAAATTATGTAACATATAATTATTATTATATATGCCACAAGATTAACAATTTAGTTCGAGATGTGATTAAATTTGGTCCAATATCCTTAATAATTTCTATGCGTATGAAAAATAATTATATATTGTTTTGTTTTATTATATTCATAATTATATATGTGCCACATGTCTAAATTATTTTCCTTCAACATTTTTTACAATTTTATTAAAATTATATATATCATGGGATTTAAGTAAATCCAATTTAATCTCAACATAGATTATTCGAGCCACCAAAATTTACTTATCTTTTTGGATCTAATTAAATCCAATTAGATCTAATTAATCCCATGCGATATTTTGAGATCTATCAGGATCTTAGATATTATTGGACGCCTCAATTTTAAACTAAGTTTGATCCGGGAATATATTTGAGGGATCCAATCTGATATTACTGGATACCCCAATTATGAGACAAACTTGGATAAGAATAATTATCGGTCTATATCAATGAGATCTGATTTTGTAATTTTTTTTTTTTTGATTGGGGCGATATATATTTTTATTTTGCTGAACAGTGGGCTTAGAAAGTCCCATACATATCCCTTAGTATGGATGGATTTTTAATACGAGAATTTGTTTGTTTATATTCTATATATGTTGAGTTAGTCCTTTGAATGTTACACAACAAAAGGATTCCTTTGTGGTGTGAATATAAAGCTTAGTATATTGTTTTGCTTGGCTAATTGTTCAACATTAACCACAAAGGAGTGTTTTTTGTGTGTGTGTGAAGCTTATTTCACACTAAACTTTTACTAAAAAGGATTTTTTTTGTAACACAAAAATTGCTCATACATTTACTCGCACACAGACGTTTATACAACCGACGACGTCATTCCTACATATTCACCACATCCGTATCCGTTTTTTACTCTTCTTATTGTCTGATTTGGTTATTTTTTTATGTGTGGAATTTTTGTAAATGCCTTGCGTCTTTTATTATGGCCTACATATTTACAGACATACACAGACTATCGTACTCTTGCATGCATGCTTAATTATTATTAAGTGCCCAACTATACATTAATGAAGTGAAAATATAATTTATGACAAAAGTTTTTTATTATTCAGCGAGTATGAGGTTGCTTAATCTGTTTATACATTAAGTCAATAAATTTTTAAGGATTTTTTTTTTATAACTTCATATATTCCTCTGAGGTTTAGTAAGTCTGTTTGTGTTTATGATTTATTTCAATTAAAGTAATTAAATTGAAAAGGAATAATTAAATGTTCAAAAGTCTTCAATAGTATCTGGTCAGTAACAAATTTTACAAATTCAGAACTATTGTTATACTTATGAGTACAATTTAAATATAATACATATGAGGCTTTCCAATCTATTTGCCCCGCTACAGGAAAGGGTATATCGTATCAATACTTATACTTATAGTATTTGTTGTTCTATGTTATATGATGGAACAACTATAACAATTTCAATTTATAAAAAATTTTGCATGGTTAAACGTTGACAAATTTTGAGCTTTGTTTTAGTATTAGTATTATATTATATCGCGCAACAAATTTGGGGTCACTTATTGCATCCTGAATGATTCCGACGGAAAATGATAATAGGCGATCAGTAGATCAAAACCTTCAAAGTGTTTTCAAAACATAGATCGAATTTTGTTTTTATGGCCTTTTGAAGTTGGTTTTTTTAGGAAAGTGTTTAGATATTTTAATTGAATGATAAAAAACGGCAAAAAATATCCAAACTTCAAAAGGCTATAAAAATTAAATTCGAGCTTAGCTTTCAAACCCCTTCTACTGATAGTGTGCTTTTATTTTCCAATGGGATCGTTAAGGATACAATTTATTGTTGCACATTGTTATTTATAATTGTATACTGTAAATTTGTCTATATCAATAGACTTTTTTATGGGGAATGTGAACAAAATATATATTTTTTTTTTAATTCAGAAGTAGTGCTGAACTTTTTATCGTAATAGAAACTCAATTTATCTAAAAAATAATTTTTCATTTAAAAAAACGCTTAAAAGTTCTTTATTCGATCCAGAACGCTTTATCGTGAATCTCGGTTTAGTTTTGGAGAAAATATTCGTTGAATATTGTCCTTTTGTAGATATTTCAATATGTCTATAATAAATCTACATGTGTAATGAATTTTATTATATGTATTATTTATTGCTAATGCACCATGAAGCTTTAACATATAAATATTCAAATATTTATGATGGTCAATATTCAACGATTTTTTTTAAGAACTTGTTCTGAATTTTTAGCGCACTACAAAACTGAATGTATCTAAAAAAAATAAATGTTCAGGGTAAAACTAAACTCAGCTTATATAAAAAATCTGCCAATCATTTTATTATTTTTTTTATTATTATATATTTCAATATTTCTGTGGTAAAAGTACATGTCGTGTAAGAAATTTTATTATATATATTATTTATTGCTCATACGCCATGTAGGTTTAACATAAAAATATTATAATATTTATGAAGGGTAATATTTAACGAATTTGTTTTTCAAAACCATTCCAAAAGTTTCTCGATCGTTTGAAAAACATCTAACCTTCTTCATAAATTAAAAATCTGAAAAACATTTGGCCGATTTTAAGATAAATGAAGTTTTGTATTACACTAAAAATTTGGAACTAATTTTTTTAACATGTTTTTTCAAATTCTTCATAACACAAAAAATATATTATTAAAGTCAAATTTCTATCATTTATCAAATTCAGTTAAATTATTATAAACAATATACTAAAAACTAGCTCAAAATTTGTCAATATTTAACCACGCCCATTTCGCTCACTTAAAAACAAAACTTAAAAAGTTATTAATTTTTTTTCGCCTTTTTAAGGAGAACAAATTGTGTTAGTTAAAAACTTTTTTTTAGCTGCACAGTTTTCACATAAATTGTAGATTTAATTATATTTCATAATTTTTTATAACAAATAACACACATAACAATTTATATTACTATATTTTATTTCATATTTTGATGTTTTAGGTTAAACCAAAAATCAAATACCTATCACAACATCTTTTGATCACCACATATTTTGATCGCAATCTTTGAAAACTATAAATAATATTCTGTAACAAATTCTATATTTTCTTTATAAATATATTTAAACAAATAACTAAAATATATGTACAATACTCATACATACATTGAAAAATACAACATACATATTTACAAATAATCTATTGTGTATTAGGAATGTATGTACTCGTATGATAGATTAAAAAATTTCAAATGAAAAAGTAAAGCAAAGACTAGAAAAATTAAATTTATTTTTTTTTTAATATTGGTTTTAAATAATAATAACAGAATTTGTACATTAGGGTCGGTCAAAATAACAAAATTTTCTTTATAAACATCACAAAAAAAAAAAAAAACATATTGCTTTCCAAGCCAAAATGATATCGCTGAAATGTCAAATTAACTGTATTATAAGAGGCAAAAAAAAAAACACTTTAAAAATTTTTGAAGAGGCTTGGTTAAATATCGGGGACCGAAAATAACAGTTACTTTCAAATTTTTAAACAGAAAAAGCAACTAGAAGTAAATGTCGGAAAACTGTTTCAAGTATACCATTTTGATCCTTATGAACTAGTCTATAATAAAATGCATTGCTTTTTAAAATTTTGATTTTTATTTTTTTTAGCAAAAATAAGTTATTTTTTGATTTTTATTTTTTGAGCAAAAATAAAAATTATTTTTTGATTTTTATTTTTTCGAGCAAAAATAAAAGTTTTATTTGATTTTTATTTTTTCGAGCAAAAATAAAAGTTTTTTTTGATTTTTATTTTTTCGGGCAAAAATAAAAGTTTTTTTTGATTTTTATTTTTTCGGGGCAAAAGTAAAAGTTATTTTTTGATTTTTGTTTTTTTGAGCAACAATAAAAGTTATTTTTTATTTTTTCGAGCAAAAATAAAAGTTATTTTGATATTTATTTCAATTTCTTGAGTTGAAATTCCATAAGTTATAAATTTTTATTTTTATAACGAACAAATAACAAATAACGTAGTTATATTTGTATGAACGAAATATGTATATCAATTTTTTGGTTACCTTTTGTAATATTTTCGAATTTTATAAACAGTAAAACTTATTTTTAATATGACGATTTTTTTGAAGAATTCTTGTTTTAAAAATGACTATTTTAGTTACCAAAAATATTTATATATAGATGTTTTTCTTGTATTTAGATACTTAAAAAATGTATAATAATATATATTAATACAGTTATCACAAAAAATAACATTGTAAAATATTTGCTGTATATCTATCATCACTGAAAAATCATAATAACAAAGCTAATAACTGCGATTTTTTTTATAACCTTATCAAAGTACGCAAAAAAAAACAAAAAATGACGTTTATACTTAAAATAAAAATCAAAAAAAAAACTTTTATTTTTGCTCGAAAAAATAAAAATCAAAAAATAACTTTTATTTTTGCTCGAAAAAATAAAAATCAAATAATAACTTTTATTTTTGCTCGAAAAAATAAAAATCACAAAATAACTTTTATTTTTGTTCGAAAAAAATAAAAATCAAAAAAAAACTTTTACTTTTGCTCGAAAAAATAAAAATCAAAAAAAAATTTTACTTTTGCTCGAAAATATAAAAATCACAAAATAACTTTTATTTTTGCCCGAAAAAATAAAAATCAAACAATAACTGTTATCATCTGACTTTTATGAAAAAAGGAATAATTATTACGGTCCCTGTTAAATATTGACAAATCCATAATTTTTTGTATATTATAATTATTTAACTTAATTTGGGAAATGGAAGAAATTTGGCTATATCAATCTATTTTTTTTTGGAGAATTTAAAATAATAAAACTTTTACAAAATTAGAACTAGTTCCAAATTTTTAGTGTAATAGAATCCTAAATTTATATAAAAATCGGCCAAAATTTTTTTCTCTTCTTTTTATTTATAAAAAAGGACAAGTAGCCTTTTTATCTATCCAAAAAAGTTTCATGGCGAAATTGGGATTTGTTTTAGAGAAAATTTTTGTTAAATATTGTCCTCCAAGATTTAAATATTTGTGTATTAAACCTACAGCCATGTATACAAGGCGTATGAGCAATAAATAACGTATATTTGTATTAAAATTCCTCATAACGTATTTGTAATTTTTCATTTAGAAATATATATGAAGGACATTATTCAACGAAATTTTTTCCTAAACCAATACGAACTACACAATACAATTTTCTGGCTCCATGGAAAAAACATCTTACCTTTATTGATAAATACAAGCAATTAAAAAAATTGCCGGCTTTTTAGATAAATCCTTTAGATTAATATTTTTTAAATTCTGAAGTAGTTCTGAATTAAAAAAAAAATTTTATGCTCCGTAAAAAATTCTATTGCAATAGTAAAATTTCTAAAATTTTTCAAATTCAGTTAAATTATTAAAAATAATATACTAAACATAAGTTCAAAATTTGTCCATTTTAAGCAACCAAGCCACTTGGACCAATTTAAAACAAAAATTGTATAAGTTGTTTAGTTTTTGATTCGCATCGTATTTGACCTTGGTATGAAACTCTTTTCATAGAATTTTCCAAATCTAAAGTTATTGTTAAAAAACACAGACTAAAAAAAATGTTTACCTAGATTTTTTCAATAAATTTTATATTTTTGAACTGTATTGAAAATGAGAATAGTACAGCCATCAAAATATAAATACATATAAATAGGTTCAATAAAAAAAAAAAAAAAATGGGCATATATTGACTACAACCTTTAAAGCTTAAAAACTTTTTTTTCTTATTTTTTCAACTTTGGCATCTGATTTTTTTCGAAACTAAATTTTTCTTTTAATTTATTTTCATAATAAGCCTAAAACAATTAAAAAAAAATTAGTGCTGCAACTCTAAAAATCTGATGTTTTCAACTGATTTTGTATTTTAAAATGGTGTTGGGAAGATAAACAATTAAGTTTTCCAAATATATAAAGTTTTTATTGGTTTTATTCCACCTTTGTTGATTAATTTTCAAAATATAATATATATAGACTCGGAGAATAAATATATTATTTTGAAAACTTTACAAATACATATAAAACTATATATGTGTACATATATAAAAAATATTGAGATTTTTCAATTTTTTTTATCAACTTTGACGGATTTTATTAAAGTTTATTGCTTTTATTTGGGAGTGTGCTTCATTCTTAGCAAACTGTTTTTTTTTTGTTTAAATGTTTTAAAATTTACTAAGCTATCTTACTTTTACAGAACAAAAATTTGCGTCTTTTCTTAATCAACACGAACGGGATAATATCAAAAAAATCTAAAACTTCATATATACACTCACAAGAACTTTTCCATAAAAAATCAACAGTTATTTAAAAGTTTAACCGGTAAAGTTGTTTCAATGGAATATACAGTTAAATTAACAAAGAAATGTATTTTTTAACTTTATGTCAGTTATTCAATAAACAAAAAAACCGACTTTCCGTAGTTAAAATATTCAGTTAAAATTTTCTATTTAAAACAAAAAGTTGTTATATTTTATTGAGTATTGAAATTAATGAAAACCTATTGTTTTTATGAATTTTGCAATTAATTTTTCAACAGTTGAAAATAAACTAAAAAATACAATTGTTTTAAACGAAAAATAAGTAGTCCTGTTTTTAACTGATTTTCAGTTAATTTAATGTGTATATTCAATAGTCTTTACGGAAAAAATATTGTGAGTGTACATACAAATTTTTTTTTTTTAATTTTTAAGTTATTTAAATAAACAAATTGTTATTGTTCTCTTAATTATATGCACTTTTTAAATGAATTTAATAAATAATAAAGTTTTTAACAAACTATTGCAATTAGGAGCAGCCAAAGTTAAAAAAATTTCGATTCAGTTGAAATTTTCTTTTGCTTCTTAACATATAAAATTCGTTTCAACATTAAAAATTGCTCAAAAGTTGAATAGCTTTTAAATTTTTTTATACTGTGAATTCTTAAAAATGTTTTTATTAACAATATCTTCAGATTTCGGAGGTGTGTTAAAATACCTAATGAAAGTTCATGAATCTACTCAACCGGACATACAACCTACACTACATCGCTTTTTTATATTTCACACCTTCGTATATATAAGTGTCGTTAAGACACGAGGGTATTCCTCTATTCAAAATTTATTTTTATATAAAATGCTTTTTTTTTAATACCTTTTATTAGGACAGTGCATTTTATTAAAAATTTACATTGCATTAAGACAGCACCTTTTTTTTAAAAAGTACTTTTTACTTAAAAAGTACATTTTATTAAAAAAGTACCTTTTAAGGTATTTTTTTATAAAAACACCTTTTATTGAAAAAGATACATTTATTCAAAAAGTACATTTTATTTAAAAAGGTACCTTTTATTAAAACGTTGCTTTTATTAAAAAAGTACATTTTATTAAAAATTACCTTTTATTAGAAAAGTACCTTTTAATAAACAAGGACTTTTTATAAAAACGTACTTTTTATTATTAAAAAATTATCTAAAAAAAACAAAATTTTATAAAAAGTACATTTTATTAAAAATTGCCTTTTATTGAAAAAGTATCGTTTATTAAAATAAGTACCTTTTCTTAAAAAAGTACATTTTCTTAAAAAAAGTACATTTTCTTAAAAAGTAGCTATTGTTGAAAAAGTATCGTTTATTAAAAAAGTACATTTTCTTAAAAAAGTAAATTTTTTTTTAAAGTACATTTTCTTAAAAAAAAGTAGCCATTGTTGAAAATTTTTAATTTTTATTTTTAATAAAAATTATATCAAACTTGTTGACAATTTTTATTAAAAAAATAACCTTTTATTCTAAAAGTACCTTTTCAATTTCTTTAACTTTTTTAACTTTTATTAGCTCTCTCTCTCTCTAAAACCTTTTCTACTGATTTTTTATTATTTTTTTTTTGTTTAAATGTCCTCCTAATGCACAAATAATATCATATTTATTTTTGCTAATATTTACAAATATATATTTAATATGTTTAAAGAAAGGTAGTAATATTAAATAATGATTATATTCTTTGTTGGTATTTGTTGGTATGCATAGTAGTATGTATAGTGTTTGCATTATAATATATTTACATTGGTTTTTTTTTTTAAAGTAACAATAACATGAAGTATTTACAAATATAATTAAAAAATGTTTTTAATTTGTAATATTAAATTACAACAGAATAAAGAAGAAACTGAGTTTTCTTTTATATGAAGAAAAAAGAAACTAAAATTTACCTGTGTCGATGGTACAGCAGCAGATGGTTGTTGGTTGTTGGATTGCTGGTGGTTATTAGCTGGCATTGGCTGGTATTGAGTCTGAGGTTGTGGTGTAAATTCACGTACAATTCTTTCCTCAGATGCTGGTGGCCAAGCTACACGTTTATAACCTGGTAATTACAAAGAAAAGAAACATGAAAAACAATTTTAATTAATAATCACATAAATAAATAAAAGCTAAAGCAATTTAATTGTGATTTATTTCAATACAAAAAAAAAAAAAAAATAAATGTTTAATGTTTAATGGAAAACAAAATATCTTAAGTAAATAACAGTTTATGAAAATATTTATTTCAAATACTTGTTTAAACTGCTTGAATTGAATAATAGGGACATTTTAAAAACAATGAGCATGAAAAACGACATTTTCAACTTAAACTCTAGTGATTTTATTAGAACTTGGTATAAATATTCTCGTAGTTTATATGAAGTATACGCGTTTTTTATTTTTTCCATATACACTATAGTTTGCGATTAGTCGTAGAGCAGTTGGGGTTTTTTACCAAATGTTTAAGAAATATACAATTTTTGAATCATCATAACTTTGGAACTCGTCAACAAAAAAAATTGGTGTCATGTTAAAGATCAAATCCAATTTTTTAAACAGTGTTGCACAAATTTATTTTGCAATTACCACAAAGTATGACTTACAACATATAACAAATTAATTTTAATTTTAAGTTGGGCATCAGAGGTGTTCAAAACTAAACTTATTTTAACCGAAGTTTCTTTAATAATACGGTGCTACAGTGAAAAAAAAACTATTCTAAAAAACCGTTTTCAGTGATGTTCGTCAACTTATAGACCTGTAACTCAGTCAGTTTTTGTCCGATTTAAATTTTTTTAACGGGTTATGAAAGAAAACTGATTACGCTTTAAAATTACGTGCATTTTTTTGTTACATTTGTAAGTTATAAGTATTGTTTTTGTTAAGAATATCTACAAAAAAAAAAAAAACGGATATTATAAACTTTTTTTATTTTAGTAGCTTTTCATTGCTTATTTTAATATGAAAGCTTATAAAAATTTATACCAACGTATAAAGAAATTTTAGTTCTTAACAAAGCATGGTTTTCATTTTTCAAATCAGATGAAAATTGTAAAAGTGTTTTTTTTATTAATTAATAATTACAAATTATATACTATTACCCTAACCGAGCACTAGCTACTATGGCCTTCGGCGCGTTTGTAGCGAAAACAGACCAGTGCCTCTGGTGGGAATCGAACCCACTACCCGCACTAAAAAGCAGCACGCTATCAACTAGCATTCCGGGGCGCACTTGTAAAAGTTATTCAGCTTTTCATTAACACCTGTTTTTAACTATAACATGTTAACTTATGTTAAGCTATTTCTACAGTTTTTAATTTACGTTTGTAAGTCAAGTGGTTTACCAAAAGAAAAGTTTGCAATCCCAAAATTTTTACTTTAGAAAAAGTTTAGTAACTTTTGCAAATATAAACCGATTTTAACAAATAATCAGGGACCGTAAATAATGATTATTGCTCGTTTTTTTGAATCAAAAAATCAATCACTTAGAAGAGACATAAAAAAAAATTTATTGCACCATTATTATTATTTTTTGACAATCTTTGCATATCCGTCATGATTTTTAAATTTTTGATTTTTAAAGTTTTCTTCAATGGTAATGATTATTTTTGAGTAATAATAAAAAAAAATCAGCCATAATCATTATTTTTGAGCAAAAAAAAATAAAACTCAAAAATAATCATTATTTATGATTTTTATTTTTTTCGCTCAAAATAAAACTCACTTTCAATGTGTGGGATAGACATATCTCAGGAAGTAGGAGGAGCTTATCGAAGATTATGGTATCAATCTCTTCTTTGGAAGATTCTCTAGCAGATTAATGCATCAATCACATTTGTGGGTGAGGTTTAAGGGGTTCATTTTTAATTTCAAAATAGGCCTTTTTTTTGCCGTATTTTGTGAAAGTAACAATGTGTGGGATGGACATATCTCAGAAAGGAGGAGGACCTTATCCAAGATTATGGTATCAATCTCTTCTTTGGAAGATTCTCTAGCACATTAATCTATCAATCATATTTGTGGGTGGGGTTTAATGGGTTAATTATTAATTTCAAAATAGAGCTTTTTTGCCGTAAAGTCAAAATTTGGAAGCTCGATTTTCACCGTAGACGTATGTTTTAGTGGACTTTTTTGCTCAGTACAATCCCAAGAATCAGAAACGCGAAGCGCCCATTAAGATTTTTCTCCTTCCATACTAATCGCCCCACCCTAATATGTATATATATTTACACCTACATGAAAGTGAGTTTTATTTTGAGCGAAAAAAATAAAAATCATAAATAATGATTATGTTTGAGTTTTATTTTTTTTGCTCAAAAATAATGATTATTGCTGATTTTTTTTATTATTACTCAAAAATAATCATTACCATTGAAGAAAATCATTAAAACTCATAACATAATCATTATTGTGTAATTTTTATTATAAAACTCATAATGATTACGGTCCCTGCAAATAATATCTCGTTTTTTTCTAAAACACAGAGCAAAAAATGATAGGTTTTCATAGAAAAAATTAAAATACTTCTTGTTGAATTTGAAAAATTAGGAAACAAAATAAAAAAAATGAGAAACTTTTGATAAACACTTACCTAATTTCTTGGAATATATATTTTATGAATACATTTCATGAAAGCTTTGCCTTTCCAAAACTATTTATAATTTTGAAATCGGTCAACAGTCAACCAGTTTTTTAAAAATAACTCAAAATTTTAAGGGTGTTTAAAAATTTTTGAAAACGTTTTTTGTATGTCCTCACCTAGACCTACAACCCCTACTAGGTCGGTTTTCAAGTTCTGATAAAAAGTGTTTTTTTGTATAAAATTAATAAAAAATTTTGTATATTCACATAGAACCCTACGACAAATTTCAATATTTTTGCCTCACACAGGAAAATCGATATGCATGTTAAAGAAGAGACAACATGTAGTTAAATTGCGTACTCAGATTTTCGTTATCACATCATATGTACTCCTTTAAAAATTACATTTAAATTCATCCAAACTATTTAAATAATTGTACTTATTAAATGATGCCAATATGGGTATCAGATGAAAGATCATAATCTCTGCTTGATTGCTCTAAATATATGTTGCAAGTTATACTTAATTGCAAAATATATAATGCGATTTTTGAGATATTCACGAATTAAGGTAATTTTGTCAATTTTTGTTATCTTTTCGTTAAAAGTTATGATAACTAAATCATTGTATATTTCTTACGCATTTGTTAAAAACCATAACTTTGAGCAGCTTAGTACGAGCAGCTTAGTACGAACTATAAAGAATTTTAAAAAAATATAAAACACGTAAACTCCATATTAACTAGGAGAATATAAATACCAAGTTTAATGAAATTTGAAAGACCATTATCTAAAAGTTGCGTCGAAAGTTTTTAAAACCTCCCAATATTTACGAATATTATTTTTCTAAAGCAAATAATATGAATTGTTTGCTTAGTTATCTGTATTTTAAACAAATTGAAACACAATTATTCTTTAATTAGAAAAATTTAATTATTGTTAAGTGGCTTATACAATCATTTTAAATATATTTTATTATTAAAATATTTAAATCCTACAAATCTATATATGGTTTATCATTAGTATTTTATTTGAACTAAAAATAAAAAAAGAAATTATTTATCATTACCCTGTTAAAAATCGCCATATATGGACATGAGTACACTTGCATCCATATATGATTCATATGTGTTCATAAATGATTCATATATGTTCATATGTTTAATCCAGGAGTGCCCAAAAGTTCCTTATGGAAAAGCAAACACCAATACATTTAAAGAAAAACTAATTTTTATTCAATATTTTTTGTTGTAAAAACCAATACATACAAAGAAAAAAGAAAAAAATATTTCAATGTTTACCAGCAAAGCATACGAAAGTGTTGTTGCTTTGCGCTTGCGTGTATACAGTGAAGTACGACAAAAAAACGAATAAGACAAAGTTGTTTGTGTATTTCGTATTGCTAGTGCTGAGCGCTCTATATGTGTATTAAAACACACAGCCTATAGCTAAGTGTTTTTACAAAAACAAATGAGCACCAAGCGCATAGGCCTTGGGCACCCCTGGTTTAATCATATATGTTCATTAGGGTTATAACTATATTTGTTGCGAAGAAATAACAGGGCACCCCCTAACTGATAATAAATATCCTTTTTTTAAGTCAATTCGGAACAAAAACTTTCTTCACCCAAACCGATTTTGGAAAGCCTTTTTGATTACATTTTTTTAATAGTGTATTACTAGTTACGTATGATTATGTGTGTTTTGGAATGGCGGAAATTTTTTTATTGAAGATATTATAAGTATATAACAAAAACTTGTGTAAAAGATCTCGAAAAAGTAAGATCATGGTCCTTTATATTTTATCATGACCTACACGACTATGCCATGTAATTTTTGATATTAATATTATTATTAAAATAGGCATTTCTTGGCCATATGGGGTCGTTTTTTTTTTTTAAATCCTCGTTAAATCTGTCCAATAAGGTAATCGATGTGGATTATCCCGCGTGCATCCCAAAAAACTGTTGCCATCACCTTATTGGCCACGATTACGTTTATGGTCAATTGAGAGCAAACGCGGCACTTATATTGGAGACAGCTTTCTTAAACCCAACTGATCATTTAAAATCGAAACCATACTGCCGTATGAAATGCCTGACATCAACAATTTCAAGCTCTTTTACTCTTCGATTGGCCAACACCATATCGTGGATTTTTTCGACATTTTCGGGTGTATTGACCTCAATTGGCCGTCCAGAACGTGCAGCGTCATTTGTTCTTGTGCGACCACAACGAAAGTCAGTAAATCACTTTTTTTACCACTGAAATCGATTGTGCAGAGTCCCCATAGTATTTATCAAGCTTTTCCTTGGTTTGACGGACGGTTTTTTTTTCGCAAAATATAATGTTTAATGAGCACTCGAAATTCACTTTTTTCCATTTAAAAAAAAAAAAATGCACGAGGTTGTATGTTTTGAACAGCTGTTAAACGCAAAGTAAATGACGGATCTTGCTCAAAACAGTAGTCTTGATGGGAGCAGTGTTGTATTTCATATAACTACAAGGAAAGTTTTAAAAGTCACGGACTTATTGATCTGCCCTCGTATTTTCTTATATTAAAAACATTTCTATAAAACTTATAACTGTTTTTAAGATCTCTTATTGTGTAAAATTTAAGAGATTAATTTAATTGATTTAAGAGAAAAAGTGTGTAATAATATTTTGTTAGTGCTTCATAACTACTCAGTAAAAAATTTTCAAAATAGGAATTTGGGTTAAGAATCAGGTATTTTTGGAAGAAGGCCTTGCCATCTAGATTGCCAACTCGATTCTTTTAGCAAGGCGTGAGACTAACAACAATCGATTCCTTGGCATGTCAATGGTAACCACTTGCTTTTATTTTTTAATAAAAACTTCGGTTTTTAGTAAAAGATGTAGTTCTTTATGTTTTTATATAAAGTCTTACAATTATGATAAACGGAAGCGGATGGTCCAAAAATAAATATTCTAAAAAGAGACTTTGAAGATGAAATTTAAACATTAAACAAAAAAAATCTGAAACATGGGTTTGTTGGGATTTGATGCCTGGCTGTCTGCGTGTCATGCGGCTACTCTTCGTCTGAGCTAGCGCCTTGTGTTATTATTTTAAAGCTGTTAGCAAATATAGTTTTTTTTGCAAGTTACGGTGTATGTATTCAAAGAAGCATGTTTTTTATTGATTGAAGTAGTTCTTTTGATTTTATATAGAAGACCTTACAATACACCTTGCACACTACAGAAAAAAGAAGCGAATATATAATACTACTGAAAAAAGCGTATATTGGTTTTATAAAGTTTTATCCGTGGGATTGTTGAGCTATTCATTTTTTTATTTTTCTCAAATACAATACATTATTCAAATAATAATTTTTTATTGTGTTTAAATACCTCGTAATTTTTTTCTTTAAAAATAAAAAAAATTTGCATTTAGTTTAGAAAGGACGAATACGAATAATGATTGTTTTTATATTATTAAATAGTAATCAATATACAATATTAATTTTAACTTGATTTGAAAAGAATAAATTTTGCTATTAGGGTATTTATAAAATAAATTAGAATGCTATTTTGAAAAATTTTAAAATTAATTTCTTTTTATTTCTCTTTACAAATATAAAATACAAGTAAAGTTATATTATTTAATTTTACTACAAATAAAATAGCAAAATATAAAATATTTCTATAAAAAAATTAAGTTATAGCTCAGCTTTATTTATTATTTCTGCTTGCCAGAAGCACGGTTAATCGATCGCACACAAATAGAATATTATTGGACGCATAAAAGTAAACTAATAAAAGTTTTCGGCACAAAGTAAACGACACTTTCTTAAACTTAATGAAAAGCTTCATACTTTTCATGAAACTTGTTTTTTAATGAAATTTCTTGATTGAGTAAGAAACCTTTATGAAAACTTAAATTAACTTAATGAAAAGTTTTCATTAATTAACTAGTTCTAGAGCAAATTCAGTGCTTTTATGCAAAAATTCATTAATATATTAATAAATTTTTAAATAGAAGCAATGCAGTCCATTTCCATTTCCAATTTCAATTCAAACTTTTTATTGAACTTATTCAAGTTTTCATAAAATTTTATGATAAATATCATTGTGTTTATTTAAAGTTTCATTCACTCAATGAAAAGAAACTTCTTTCATTAAAAAACTAGTTTCATAAAAAGTATGAAGCTTTTTATTAGTTTTAGTATATTTTTCATTCCAGTTGTGAAGAAAAATTTCATTAGTTTAATGGAAAGTATCATTATTTTTCGTCCACTAAAAATCTCTCAGTGTACTTATTAGTGGAGAACATAGTATGTAAATGTGCAAACGTACCTTAAACTATATTACATTTTAGTAAACCCTTAACGGAAACCGATTTGCGAATTGTTTACTAAATAATTTTTAAACTATTTTTTGGCAAGCTAAAATTTGTTTTTAATATCCTTTAGCTTTTATTTTATATATAAGAAAAAAATTTAAAAATGTTCTTCTTTAAAAAAAATAAACTTTGCTTTCAGTAATAAAAACCGAAAATAATAAGAATTTTAAATTTACAAATAATTTATATACAAGAATTTTTACTAAAAAAATATTTGATTCTAAAAATTATCACAAAAACTGTAAATTGATGTATAAAACGTGATACCAATTTTGTTAATAACGTTTTTATTTGAGCGTAAAGCCTAACAGAAAATCTTTGTCAAAGTAAAATTAAAATACTTAGTATTCCTTGTTAAAATGATGAATTTATATTTTTACTAATTTTTCAATATTGTTCATTTTATTAAACGTAATATCATGTCATTTTGTTTGACAGCGACTGCTATATAAGGGGTTTGTAGGTATACCAAAATATTTTCCACAAATATATAACTTCTGTTTTAAAAATGTGGAACTAGTTCTGAGAACGTTGTATTTATACCACATTGTAAACGGTTATATTATGCTTTCAAATAATTAAATAAAGAAGCTTGTAAATTTGTTTTTTTATTTTTTTTTTTTATTTACTTATCATGTACAACTTTAATTCATAAAAATATATGTCGCCTCAGCGCCAAAGGGCATTGGTGAGGCAAGCTGGCCAAACAACCTACATATTAATAATTTTATAAAAAAAATGTCATGTTACATAAAAGATTCATTTACATCTAAATAAACCTTAAATAAAAAAAAACTGCACTATTACAAAAGAAGCATTTCAAGATTTTGAAACAAATGTCCCTTATACTTTAAAAACTTTCATGCAATCATTTTGTAAATTTTTAGAATTCATTACAATACCCTTTCCTTTTTTACTGTCTGCTAGGAATGTGTTTGGTAATGCAGTATTGAAAATTGGCAAGGAGATATGTAAGCGGTTATATGGCAATGACTTGTTTTTCCTATGATATAATTACATGTAACAGTAAACAAAGAAGAATAGCAACTAAAGAAATATTAAGAATTATTTAGGTTTCTTATGCAATTTAATCAATTTGCAATAAATTACCGCGTGATTGGTGCATATTTAAGTGATTTTAAACAAGAGCAAATTTCAGCCTATTTAAAAAGTGGCTCAAGTTTTCGGGAAATTACTAAAAAAATAAACCATTCTTATATGGTTGTCCCAAGTTTTGCAAATAATCCGAGTGCTTATAGTAAAAATAAAACAGGCGGCCAGAAAAAAGCTTTCTGATCAGGAACGGTGTAAAATAATCAAGTATGCCAGCAACTTAATGAAGAGTCTTAATCAGATAATCGATGAATGTAAGGTAAATATGTCCAAATCAACCATAAGTAGGCTCATAAAGGACTCCCAGAGAGTTACTCGCTAAAACTTGATGGCTGTGCAAAGGTGATTACCACGCCACAAAACTGCTTGACTTGAATTCACTAAAAGGAATTTACAACCCACCAATTCTTTTAAAGGTGATTTTGCCTGATGAGAAAAAGTTCAGTCTTGATGGTCCAGATGGTTTTAACAGATATTGGAGAGACCAACGCAAGAAACCACGATATTTCTCAAAAAGAAATTTCGAAGGCGAATCTTTTATGATTTGGGACGCTTATTGTCTTGACGGTAGGGTTGATTTGTAATTTCTATGCACTACAATGAATTTTTCTGAGTACATTACAGCATCAAGAGAAGTAAGAGAAATTGCTGTAATTTATTTAAAATAGCAACGAAGAAGAATTCATTTTCCAACAAGCCAATGCCTCAGTACATATAAGTCGTCAGACGATGGAATAGCTATCATAAAGAAATATATGAGTATTGGAATGCCCCGCATGTTCTCCCGATAAAAACTACACTGAGAATATTTGGGAGTATAAATCCGTCCCGTTTACGCAGAACACCGTCTTTATCAAATAATTTTTCATAAAAACTACTGCTTTAAAATATTTTTCTTAAATTAAACCACTCACCAGGTACAGTGCAAAAATCGTTTAATGTATATGCTCGTCATATGTATTAATAAAAAATCTTTAATGTTTGTTGATATGCTTTGCTAATGTAGAAGGATAGTATATGATGACATTAGAGAAAAGAACTGCCATTTAAAGTTTTAACTGAAAGTTAAACTGGCAACTATGATAATGACTAGAGGAAAAACAAACACACTATAAATAGAAATCGTTCGTGATAAATTTCATTCTAACTCAACACACAGAGTAATGTGGGATTTAACGTTACCCAATTTCTTCAACGTGTGAGTTAAATAGATGATATTTACGATTAACACTAAATGGCACGAAGAATGTTGATGAAGACCGTAGTGGGTCAGAAAATGCATTCCATTCATGCTAGTGTCTCATAACTTGTTCTGTGTTTTTTTTTTCTAATAGTCAAAGTAAATTATCATATAAAAATTATAATTTTTCTGTTAATTTAGAAAAAAATTTGTCATGATCTAAAACCGAACAAATAAAATCTCACACATAAATTTATAGATCAACGATAAAATTCACTATTTTTGTAAATTTTTATGTATTAAGTTAAGTGTGATTATAGTTATGAAACTCTAATTGAGTTTGCTTTTACATTTATGCCGGTTTAACGCTTCTACATTTTTAAACTTAGGAAATTTAGTAAAAATAATGTGTAATTATATAAACTATAATCGCAGTATATGTGAATAATATATTGTAGTATATGGTAATGTATGATCACGACCGACTTTATATATGATCATGAGTGAGTTAATACATGGTCATAAATGGATGCATATGTGTTGATTTTTAACCGATTAAATAAAGTCTTTTTTATATAAAGACCATTTGAAACCAAAAAAATAATCAAAGAAATTTTGTTATTTTAAAATGAAATAAAACAAGAGTACCGACCGACCATTGATCCTTAATATATCGGCCACTCTGATTTTAATAGCGTACCAAGTGAGAAAATAAGAAAAATATTTTGTTTTTAAACTCTATGTATCGAAACATCCTTACAACATGCAAGACTTTATTACAATTTTTTGCAAAATCTGACACATAAGTGAAAAAACTGGGTACAGCACTAAAATCAGCGTGTCCGAAATATTTAGGGTCAATTGTCTATATTCTTGTTTTAGATTTCAGAGGTCGATTTTGTATCGCTGTGCATTTAAAACCGAAATGAAGAACGTTGGCAATAAAAACGAAATTCGCCTTAGAACTCTTCTCTGAAATTAAGTTATGTAGGACACATATGACGCTATCCATGCAAACTGTCCCGCTCAAAAAACAAAAAACAAAAGAAGTATGACGAGAATTGTAATTTTTTTTTTCGCTCGGAACTGTTTCTGAAGTTTTAGTATAATAGAAAAGTCAATTTGTCTAGAAATCGGTAAAAAAAACTTTTTTTGTAAAAACTGGTTAGACAGGTTTTTTTCGATGCTGAAAACTTCATAGTGCTACTCGGATTAGTTTACGAGAAACTATGTGTTAAATATTGTTCTTTTATATATTTTTCATTAGTTTTTATGTTAAAACTACACGAAGTGTAAGGAATTTTATTATATGTATTATTTATAGCTCATACACCATGTATTGACATAGATAGAAAAATATCGAATTTTTTTATAAAAAATTTTGTTTACATTGTTCCGATACACTTTTTTTTTTTAGCTGGACAGCAACTATAAAGAAATATACACAGTACCTGGATGTATTTCAACTTCTTATGAACCAATTGTTTCGTTTCCAACCCAGTGTATAAAACGGCTAATTTGTTTTTTTTTTTTTTTTTGGTTAAATAAAATTAAGTGGTTTAATTATACTAAAATAATTCAACATCTTGACCGCAATCATAAATAAGAAAATTGTAGAAAAATATTATCCAGAGTTGCTAAATATTTATTAAAAAAAAATCAGATATTCGCCCTCTATTCAAATATATTTCAAATATAAAAAACCAAAAGTGTTATATATTAGATAGTTATGTTTGTGCTAAAAATAGTTCATCAGTTATATACACGCAGAAAAATAAAGTGCCAACCGAATTGAAAAGTGTATATTATTGGTAACAACTAATAAATTCTGTTAGTACAACGATATTTACATAAGATCTATGAATATTTTGGGGTAGCAACTAAAATTCAGTTGAAATAACTAATGTTAAGTTGTGCCAACCGTTTGAAATTCGTAATAACCGAATTTAAATCATAGTAACCGAATTTCAGTTGGCAAATAGCTAAACTTTTCTCTGTGTGGGCAGTTTTCGAAATGCTGGCAGATATAATTGTGAAGTTTTTAAAGAGATTAAAATAATTGTTTTTAGCAAAGTTACAGAAAAATCTGTTATTTTAAAGATTTTTTTTGGACAGCTTGAAATACAAACCTTTTAAATATTTTTAAATTTCAAAATATTGCAGTGTATTGTAATTTATTTTTTAAAATTTGACCACAAAATTATGAAATTTATTAATAAATACAAAATTAGCTTAAAGCTAACAGTTTCTAGACTTTAAGACTATAAAAAGCTCTTAACATATTATGTTCACTGCCACTGTATTGAGACAGAGTTGCTACAAAACTGGTTGTCAATATTATGAGAAAAAAATTTGTCCAAATATTTAAATTTGTCGAATTGAGTAACGGATCTATTCAAAGAAACCTAAAGACTACACTTGATCGCTTTTTTAATATATAGTGCCGAGTTATTGTTATTTTTGTTACTTTTTGTTTTCTAGCTTTTAATAACTTTTAATTTGTTTACAAATACATACTCACTTGTTCCTTTTACGCATACATATTTTATGAATTATAAATACATTAAAGAATATTTTCTATTATTATTATTTATGTTATTGTAAAAACTAAATAATAGTTTAATTTATTTGTTAATATCCTTTTTGTGTGTACATATGAGGTGTTCTATATCAAACGGGGCACTTTTCTCTTCTAGCTTTAAAAACAATTTCAAAATATTTTTTTTTAATTTTTTGTTATGCTATTTTAGGGTGATAAATATGAATAAAAAGTTGATTTTCTAAATTCCAAATGCCGGATCCATAACAGTTCCATTTTTGTTTTAATATATTTTCCATTTGAATATATTACTATAGATTTTTTAATCATCAACCATAACAACCCGTAAAATAAGATTTATTAAACAATTTAATGAGTTTTTGAAAAAGTTTACGCCACATAAATTAAGAAAAATCAGTTAGGCATTGAATAGTAAATATTTTTTTAATGATTTTTAAAACTATAACCGATAACTCCGTGCAACAGTGATTTTTCGCATGTCGAAAAATAAATATATACGTGAAACTAGAGACTACACAAAGTTAAACTGTGGTATGAGTTTTTCGCCATCACTTCAAACTTAATTTTAAAAGGTCTTTAAAGTTTTAATTTTTCAAAAAAATATTAAAATACTTTTACTCATGATATGACTTAAATATTGGTATCAACTGAAATATGAGAAACTCTACTTTAAATAAAAAATATTGACTAAAAATTTTTAGAATCAGAAATATCCTCAAAAATTTAATCCTTCAATATCAATATCCAATGCTTCGTGATTTTTGACCTAACTCTACAAAGGATAAATTCTTAATGTAATTAGTAGGCAACACATTATTTATCATTTAAAATTCCTAGTTTAGATAAAAGCTTAACTTTAATAACGAAAAGAGTTTAAAAATTAGTAAATTCAAAGTAAAAAATTATAATAATAGCACACCCAGAAAACAGCCTCAGTTGTGTTGACCGAATTTGTTGCCAATCGAATTCTTGCGGTTGCCACAACTATCTTTAAATTTTCGGCTATGATAATTTATATATTTAGTTGTGAATACCAAAATTAAGTCAAAACTATTTCAGTACCTGCAATCGAACTTCAAAACTTGCAACAACATTTCCAAATAAAAGCTTCATGTTTTTATGTTCATTTAAATATTTTTAAAATAACTGCAATGATATAAAAAAATATATTTTTTAAACAGACGTTTTGTCAATTATATTCTTAAGAATCGGTGTATTGTCTTAAGAACAGATGTATCAAAATATGACATTCTGTAGTTTCTTCTAAATCTATATACGATCTCAAGCACTATTTGTTCGACAAGCCGTTCAAGTTCTCAGAATTTTTGCAGAGAATATTTCCTACCATAAAATTTTACAAATAAGTCTTTAAGTTTGCGAAACTTTTGTAAGAAAAGAAATGTGACATCTTCAAAAACTTTGTGACTCTGGTAGATAAGATTTCCTTACTGCTGGTCTTCTTTCTTTTTTTTTTTTTTTTTTTTTTTAAATTTCAGCACTTATTTGAATTTCTTGATTCCAATAATATAAAATCTTGATTTCGCTGATAAAAGAGAGGACCAGAAAAGTCGGCAATACTGATAATGATTTGAAAATTTTAATATTTTTGCTGTAACTTTCATAAACAGTTTGATTACACAGCTTTAATTATTATTTTCCTCTTTTTATGGAATTTATTTAATTTTTACAAAAAAAAATTATTTCATTATTCATTATTCATTGAATTTATATTTTATTTTTAAGTGAATGTTAAAAAAATCTCTAGTTACTACTTATTAGTAATTTTTATGACTAATTAACTTTTTTGTAACGGTAGAATCAACCGATTCTGATTTTTTATACTTTTCAGCGAATTCCAACCAATAATTTTCTGGGGTGTAAATAAAAATCTGTGCTTTTTTTGCAGTGAACATAACAAATTAAAACGAGAAAACATTATTGATGTGATATACATAATTTTGTGGTAAAAAACCGTCATAAATTATTTTTGTGTTGAAAATACGTTTTGAGGTGAAAAAAAATTTCTGTGGTGAAAAACAACATTATATGGTGAATATGAAATATTATTCTCTCCATAGCAATACTTTTATACTAAAATACACCAATTTACACGCAACATTTAGTAGTACTTTTACATTTCAACTTATAACTTTTCAACCGCTGAACTGATTTTGATCATTTTACTTAAAACCAAAATGCTCGCAAAGATTTCCATTAATCTGAGTGAAACTGAGAGACAACGCATGCGTGTACTTGGCGAATTTAAAATCATCAATGGTATTGAACTATTAAACTTTTAAGAGGACATTTGAGAAATTTTTAATAATAAAATCTTATAACTAGAGCAACCAAAATAAGCTAAAGTTTTCAGATATATTTGTTAGAATTTTGTATGTCTTATTTCTTGATATTTGCCATTTATTAGTTTATGTTGTAAATATTAGCTACTTTTTGACTTTTGAGAGCTTTGGTGCTATTTTTAGCAATCGCTATTTTAAAGATTTTTTTTAATTGAAAATTAAAATTATAATTTCGTTATTGCACCTTTGTTTAGCTGACGAAGTTCCAAAGAACAAATTTTACAAACATTTTATTTGTAGTAACAATTTTAATAAGACATGAAATTTAACATTTTACTTTTTTTATTAGACAGCTTATTTTTATATTTAAACGGCTTACTTTACTGTTTTCGAGCTTTTTTTAAGCGCTTAACATATTGTTTTTAGAGCTGTTTTTTGGTTGCCCTACTTATAACCAATCATTTTCTAAAAACAGCAAATGTTCTCGTTTCTCATTTAATGCCAACATCGGCATGCAAAAATAAGTACAAGAATTTTAAAATTGTTAGGAATAATTTAAATTTTACAGTTCTTTTAAAGAAAGTTTGACATGATGGCGAAAATCTGAAAACGCAGTTTAACTACATGGGGGTATCTACCAAGGTAGATATTGCCAACCGTACAAGCTTGAGAAGAGAATATGCCGTTATTTCATTTCAACTATTCCGACTTTGTTTACACATAAGAGCGACATATCTCAGTTGTGGTACAGTCGCCATTGTGATATGATCGTTTAGCTTTCCCAAAAAGCTGCATATTTTGTGTTGTCACATTATTCGTGAAAAGGTAATATTTTTAATTTAGATTTATTTCATGGACATCGCGTTATTTCATGACATAACGTTATTTCGTGACTGTGTTGCTGAAATATTTACTTAATTCTAATATGCCAATAGAATATGTGAAGTTTTTGTTGAAAAAAATGTTATCGTAAACTTAAGTATTTTTTGTTATGACGTTATACCTTATAAAAGAAAGACTGTTAAGAGTTCAGCCTTATACATTATAACACAATACGCCGTTATTAAAATTAGCTTTGTTGATGGTAAATCGCAATAGCTCTCATTCGCTCAAAATAAGACGCAATTACTGATGAAAAAATATAACTATTTATAAATAAAACACACTGTCACAATAATAAAACTGGATTATTTTTCAATTATTAACGAGCTTTCAATCTCCGTATATTTACAAAAATAAAGCAAATCAAACATATTAGCTAGGTTCATACTAGTATTTCGATCTGGCTAAAGATCTCATCAGAAACCGAAGTTTTAGAAAAGTTAGAGTCTCCATAATAGGCAGAACTTTAACAAAAAACCTATTAATAATCAATTTTGCTCCATTCTTGTCTTCTTAGTAATCAAGCACGTGGTTAGGTCTTTTCCTAACAAGCATCATGACGTTACAAAATGCCACGGATGAATTTGTGGATCAACTTGTTAATAGCTATAATTACATATTTGAAAAAGACATAGTAAGTGACGTTTTTGAAAAATCAATAATTTTCCCAATATTCAAAAAGGGTGATCCAAACATACCTAATAACTATAGAGGCATTTCGTTTATGAATTGCATAGCAAAGGTTTTCATGGGTATAATAAACGAAAGAATATCTTCATGGGTACAAAAGAATAGAATTTTAAACGAATACCAAGCAGGATTTCGCAAAAACTACTCCACTGCAGATAATATATTCAACCTGGCGTCACTGGTACACCTTAAATTTCAAGAAAATAAAAAAGTCTACGCATTTTTCGTAGACTTCAGAGCTGCATTTGATAAAGTCCCTAGGAATCAATTGATATATAAATTACATGCCATGGGGTTGTCGACAAAGGTGGTAAACCTCTTGGAGAGCATTTATAGAAAAACTAAGTCTGCAGTTTGGACAGGTAGTGAGATCTCGGAGTATTTTGAAACGTTTTCTGGTGTCAAACAGGGATGCCTTCTTTCCCCACTACTTTTCACCCTGTATTTGAACGATCTGCATGAGGATTTGGAAGGGGGATTGATGATTGAGGAATTAAATATCCGTATCCTTTATATGCAGATGATATAGTCATCCTTGCAGATAAAAAACATGTTTCGCAAGAGATGATAAATAATCTGGAAAAGTATTGTGACAAGTGGAATATGGAGATGAATATTGATAAATCTGATATTATGGTATTTAGAAAGGGAGGACGACTGGCATACGACGAAAAATGGTACTACAAACAACAACAAGTAAGAATTGTGTCTGAATTTTGCTATCTTGGAGTAATACTTACACCTAAAATGTCTTTCACAAAAACATGTAGAATGCAGAAACTATGCGGCCAAAAATAGCATTAACTCAACATGGCATAGCTATCTAAACAAACCAATGTATCGCTTCGATCTAAATGGAAAATCTTTCAGGCTGTTTGCAGAGCTATAAAGGCTTATGGAGCCCAAATTTGGGGATTTTCCTCATTCGAAATCGTTAACAAACTGCAAAGGTACTTTTTAAAGCGAGTTCTTAAACTTCCCGACAACATTCCCAATTATGCACTGGCTTTAGAAACCGGAACTGAAGAGAGCCATTTTTACACCTTGAGCTTACATCTTAACTATATTGGAAATGTTCTATATAACTATAATGCAGAAAGACTGCCACACAAACTCTCTAAATTAATTCTACAGAAAAAATTGTTCTGGGCTAAAGAGATAAATAAAATTGGTGAAGAGGTGAACGTTTGCTTTAGTACAGGGTTGTGTAAGTCTGAGTGGATTGCGAAAAGCTGTGAATTTGTATCTAAACTTAAGGAAAAAAACCATAATAAATTGGTGGAAAGTGCAACAAGGAGCGAAACTCGTATTTATAAATATTTAAATCCTGTTATGGGTTTTGGTTAAATAATAGAAGAAAATCTTAAAGCAGGCCGAAATATCAGCATTACTCAAAGCCCGTGCTGATGCATTGACACTTAAGAAAAGCCTTTTAAATAACACACAGGCAACGTTTGCAACCTGTGTAATACTGGAGAAGAAGAGGATATAACACATTTTATGGGAAAATGTCCAGTACTTAGAGAGTTTAGGGTAAGGTTTACCGGTAAAACCACTTTGAAAGAGAATATTTGATTAATTATTAAATGGAACCACAGGTTTTTGGAAAAATCTAGCAAACTTTATAGAAGTTGCATTAAAATATAGAAAAAATTTGCTTATGGAATATAATAATTAACTATTAAAATTATATCAATAGTTTAAATTCAAAAGAATTAAAAGAAATCATATATTTATTGTTAAAAACACGTTTTGAAATTGAAATGTAGTATTATAGGCTGACGACTTTATGTCAGAGCCTTTAAAACCCTTTATTTTAAATTTTTATTAATAAAGTTTTCTAATCTAATCTAATCTAATCTAATCTAATCTAATCTAATCTAATCTAATCTAATCTAATCTAATCTAATCGAATCTAATCTAATCTAATCTAATCTAATCTAATCTAATCTAATCTAATCTAATCTAATCTAATCTAATCTAATCTAATCTAATCTAATCTAATCTAATCTAATCTAATCTAATCTAATCTAATCTAATCTAATCTAATCTAATCTAATCTAATCTAATCTAATCTAATCTAATCTAATCTAATCTAATCTAATCTAATCTAATCTAATCTAATCTAATCTAATCTAATCTAATCTAATCTAATCTAATCTAATCTAATCTAATCTAATCTAATCTATCTAATCTAATCTAATCTAATCTAATCTAATCTAATCTAATCTAATCTAATCTAATCATGACGTTACTAAACTTTGAAGACCAAAAATGTTCTATTTATAAAAAATTTTTAGTTTGTACTCAGGCTCAAGTAATATTTTTTACAGTTATATTAGCTTATTTTAAAATGGCAAACTGCACCAGTAGCTAATCCTCATCGTCAACATCATCTTCTAGTTTATCTAGATCATCCTCTTTTTCGGAAGACTGTGGCGACTGCATCGCTGATGTAACATATTGCCCAGGATCACCAAAAGATGAAAGCAATAGCAATGATGAAATATTTAAGCATTCTGACAATTTTGCGACTGTATTCCTCCCACTTTTGGAAAATGATCTGCGTGACACCACTACTACAGTTGCGCAATCTGTTCTTGAAAGTGTTGATATGTTAAATTCGGATGAAGCAAAAGGTATGTCATCTTTCAGGAATCTTATTGCAAATGTCTTTTCTAGCACATCGATTTCTAATGCGGCAACTACACTCAGTGATACACAACCTAGCAGTTCAACTTCTAATTGAGTTCCTTTATACTTTAAGTTCAAAAGTCTGCTTATATGAATTATTTATTTTATGTTTCTTATGAATTGTAAAAACTTGATAGGCTGCATTTACTGTTTTATGGACTATCGCTGTTTTCTAGGCATCCATTGATTAATGTTTGATAAAAGTCTTCCTTAAACACTTATTGCAAGTACCTCGAGTATAAAGGTTGCATTTTTTAACCTTTAAAAGGCGAAAACAAACTAAAAATAAAATGTGACTTATCAGGTTTTTATAATAAGCCCTTTAATTATATTTATTTTTAGTTTTTTATAAATTATATTTTAAATTCAACAGACTGAAAATAATAAGTCGTAATACAAAATTACTGTTTTTTGTTCTCAACAAAACCGACACATTTTAACTTCTGATACTCTAATGAATATTTTTTTGCAACAATAACGTCATAATTCAAAGTAGAAATAGTTCTTATTCAAGAAAAAAAAAAAAACACAAATGACCAGTTGGTTTCGATTTTCTTTTATGGATATGTTAATATAATAGTTTGCTTGTGTATATAATAGTTTGCTTTTATTATTTTCTTTGCAAGGGTGGTGTCAATA